>OZ059847.1:3663823-3956300 GCA_964057195.1 Orthosia cruda | reverse complement strand
GTAGTGTGTTTTGAAGAAGAGTGGTTTATTTTCACGCTCCTTTGGCAATACGGAGTTTGGATAGGTCACGTAAAAGGACTAGATATTATAAAAGCGTGTTCCATGAAGTTTGTAACGTTGCAATGAAACTTTAAATAGGTACAGCTCAACCTGGATTAGAAAAGGTGCGAGTATACTATACACTTGACATAATGTGGCTTATTTTCACGCTCCTTATACGTAGTTTGGGTAGGAAACGTAAAAGAACATAATACATAAATTATTACGGTGTGATGCGTGACACAGCGCAATTAAACTGTAAATCGTGCCCGGCCCGGTTCAAGATGCGTGACAGTGTGACGTAGTGTGGCCGTTTGAGCAAGATTGAGTCTAAAAAGGATTTACCTCGTAAAAGAACTTGATGTAGACATTACAGGCTACGTGACATTTGTGACACGATGCAATGAAACTGTAATTAAGTAGAGCTCAGCCAGGATTAACACATATGTTTTGACGAAGTGGCTTATTTTCACGGTGTTAACATAAAATTGAGTCTCAAATCAAATGGTCACGTAAAATAACTTGGTATTAACATAATTAAAGTGTTATATGAGATATTTTTATTTCATTACAATAAAACTGTAGAATGAACGTGCTTGGTTTCAGTTATCTTTTTTATGTTGTGATGTATTGTGGCTTATTTTAATGCTCTTTGGGTATTACGGAGACTAAAATGGATTGAGCACGTTAATAGACATCGTTGAGGAATTTTTACAGCGTGATACGTGCTTTATATGGATCAATCAAACTTTATGTCGTGCTGGGAACTGTTTGATGAAACGTGTCCTATTTTTTGATATATTTGGCGTCATGATATTTGAGTAATTTGATACAAAAAATATTATTGTTGAAATTGTGGTTTTATTATTTGTGTTTTGTAGTTGTGCTATGTGCAACCGGGAGAAATGGAAGGAAGAAAGGGAGTCCTTTGCCCAAGCTGAAAATGAAGAAATAAATATTTATTTCCAAAACTAGTCTACACAAAACCAGAAGCTCCAGACAAAGTGTTATTCGACGATTCATGCGATTGTCGAAATGCCAAAATGTGAGGAATTGATCACGTGGCACTTTCATAGCGCTTGACAATCGCACAAATACAATACATACATGTTTGTCATTTTTCGACGCTGTTATTGATATAATTTATTTCTCTTGGGCCTCTCTTCAGTTTCCATGTTCCTATGCCACACTATTAGTTTCAATCACGCTCTATAAAACGAAAGACTCGACTAGAACGTCTAGTACCATTACCAAAGTAACTTGCAAGCTGGGAATACTCCGACGAACACGTCGATCTGCCGATGTTCAGCATCGCCTCGTCGACTTCAACGTACGTGGAGCATTCCCAAAAGGAGAACTTAAGTTAGATGCTTTCGATGCATTACCTTTTGGTTTGTACATAAGGTAGGATGGGTACTCGGATTATCGTCGAGTATTTACTGAAGATTGAATGGAAATGGGATTCGTTTGAGTTGTCAATGTAGCGAGTGATCCTGCTACACTGAAACTACATTGATATCTTTATATCAATATATTATTGGGGATAGCGGGGCTAAAAGTACCGTGAGTAAGTTGTACCGATGAGAATAGGAACGCAAGTAAAAATCGGTTCGTTTTTGTCGCGAAAAGTTATGACATTATGCCATTGCAAGATCTAAGATTGGTAGTTATGAAAAATAAACAAAATCGACGGAACAACTAACCCAACGGAATAATATATTCTTGTCTCTGATTTTTTTGTTAACTGTTTATAGAACACAAAAATAATCACATTATTTTGACGAACTATAAAACACTCTTTTAGCGTGTGAGAACTTAGATTTAATTTTTGAAGGATATGTTTGTATTTAAAACGACGGAACAACCAGCCCACAGCGGATGTTAGAATGAGGTTGGATTTTCTGAACAGAATATGCCATATTTGTTCTTAATTTACAATCAATGGCACATACGCATAATGACAAATTCAAATATTGTTGATTGCATACGTCAATCGTGTTTTTGAAGTTGTCGAGTTTTCACCTTCAAAGCTATTGGTTGTGTTTTATATGTTTGTTTTGTGAATTTACCAAGCAGTCTTTTTTAACCGACTTACCAAAAAGGAGGAGGTTCTATGTTCGTCATTATGTTTTTTTTTGTTTGTTTATGTTCACGCACATCGCCGTCAATTTTGGACTGATTTTGAAAATTATTTTTTTGTTTAAAAAAGTATGTTTCGAAATTGGTCCCATTTTAATTTGGTGATGATCCGATGAAGAACTTTGAAGATATACAACAGAACTCTTCAAAAAATTAGGGCAAATCTCTCGGGATTGCTGAAATCTCATGTCTGTTTATTGTTTATACAATTTCATAACATAACATTACTCCAGTACGCTTTAAGAGGTACGCAGATCTCTCATTTCACCGGTTATGTTCAAGTTTCATTATATTCGGGTGATGTATTCTGGTGTTATAGTTAAATTAGTAAACAACTTGCCTATTAGGTACAACTAAAAAGTGAAAATAAAAAACTTTTTTACAAAAAAATACTACCGACTTCCAAATAAAAACACTACTAAGTGAAAAATAACTTTATTTTTAGAAGTCGGTGTTCATAACATAGAAAATTGGTACCAAAGAAAGACGCCGACTTCCAAAAATAAAGTTATTTTTCACTTTGTAGTGTTTTTATTTGGAAGTCGGTAGTATTTTTTTGTAAAAAAGTTTTTATCTCTCCTGTTATGTAAATTAATAAATAATAATATATTGACGAAGCCTACCTGGTGGTATCCTTTTAATAGCGAGGTAAGTTGTTCCGTTCCGATCGATCTCATAAAAAATGTTTTGGTAAGAAAACAGTTTAACTATGCAAAAAACCATGTCACTATTCAGAAAAACCAATAATCATTCTTTAAATATTTGCGTAAGCCACACAATATTATACTCTTTTTTCATAGTTCAATATTGTATTATAAAAAAATCGGCATGTTTAGCCTCGCTCTCCCCTTTATTTATTTTATCTTTATTACAGGATTCCCCAATGCGATAAATGCACTTATCCTAACATACATAACATCAATAATGAATTGTAAACAATGCACTCCTTGTGATTTCACCCAGGATACTGCAGAATAGGGCAGCCTCGTTGGCCATCAGGTTGAACGTGCGGAATGCACGCGTCAGCGTCGCCTATATATATTGAATATTGTTAGAAATAAGAGACACTAGTAGACTGATTTATGGCATAGCCGTATACGCTGGTTCGGGCCACTTGGTCAGCCAAGTCAAGCGTTGGAGGTTTAAGTGTCTGGCAACTAGTTGACCTCCGATGCACTACAGCCGGCAAAGATTTTCATGAATGGAGCAAGGTCGCCAAAAAGTTTAGGCAAGAAGATCACGACGACGACTGACGAATGACGATACCTCCAGAACCTGATTATAATCATAAGATCATAATAAAATTTCTAGACAACCATCATACAGATACAGCATGCTCTTTTAATCCGAGACTACACAACATAAAATTGCTTAACCAACTCAAAACATTCACAATATTCCGCTCAGCCCTTCATCTCACGTGTACACCGAGCCTAACAATAATAAATTCAACGTCATTACGGCAAACGAGGTTAATATAAAGGTAGCTACTCACTGTCGGGAATGGTGGCATTTACACGCGGGACGCGGGACGAACGGGCGGCGTATGAAGTAACAATGTTTAACTTATGTGTGTGAGAAACGGCCTTATTTTGGCTCGTCATTCTTGGCGGTAGGTGTAAATTGTTTCATATTATGACGTTGTGGGAGAAGTGAATATTTTGTGCCTACTTTTTTGGGATACATTGACGTGTGTATAGTTTTTTTTGATATTGGCGTGATAAAAAAACGCTTGCCCCCAGTTTCCAGCTCAAAATTATCGGGGAATTAATGTGACCAATTGTCAAACACGCGTTATCTGCTTTGATTGGTTGAATGAATTTTCAACAGCCAATCACAGCAGATAACGCGTGCTTGATGGTTAGTAAACATTAATATGGAGTTTGAATCCTTAATACTTTTTATTATTTTTATTATCAATAGTTCACGCTTGACCACTATATCATCTGATGGAAAGCGATGATGTGGTCGACGGTGAAGCACGCTTGCCTAGAAAAAACCCATTCACTCTTGACTTAAAGACCCCTAGATTTCAAACTATTCAATACTATTGCAAGATGGCCTGACATGCCGTCTTAACCTGCTGATTTAGTCTTAATATATACCCTTATGAAAACAACCGTTGCAACGACTTGTTTGGTGAGGACGCATACAGTTTCGCCGAAAAAAGATCCATACATGTTCGCCGAAATAAATATCTCGACGATCGTATATTTGTGAGAATCGTTTTAAGACACCCACATTTTTATAGAACAGCTTATTCACTGTCCTTTTGTTTATATTTTACTAGGTGCCGTAAAGTACCTACCGTAAGTAACCTACCGCCTGCCGTAAAGGCCTACATTTATAGGTATAGGTGTTTTTACGACGGCCAGAAAATAAACCAAAAATGTTAACCAGTTGATCTCAACACTTGACAACTTATTTATTTCAATCCAGCCAACAACACAATATAAATTCCTCTCCCCTTAAATGAAAGCATCTCACCTTCCCATTCCTTAGCGGAATTAAGCGATCGTATTGCAGGCCGTAACGCAGTAATACCGGGTCTAAACCACGCTGTAATACCCGTTTAAGGGCGCTCTTTTACTCAAGATGAGCGAAATAGCGAGGATGTGTAGCGGTTCTATGAAAATGTGTGTCGGTTTCCACAAAAGCTGTACGAGGTAGAAAGGCAGCGCGCGTAAGCGTAGCAAAAAGGTATGAAGCTGAGTGGCGCGAGAGATGGGTATTGGGTAGGGGCTCTTTTCAGCTGAATGTGCACACATTCCTTGCCCGCATTTCTCGTCACATTCTTCGCACGCATAATAATATGTCGGACATACCTATCATTCTCTTTTGTAAGAAAAATTTGAAACCTCAAGCACTGCTAGCCCTTTTCCAGCAGAGCTGCGCTAAGCCTGGCTAGGAAAATGATCTTAGTGCATTGATGGTTTTTTTCCTTGCTCATAACTTCGCGCCCTCGCATAGCTTTGTTGGGTTTTCACTGTTTAGTTAGGTAGACATTTTCACAGCAACGCTTCGCATTTACGCACCACCTCGTTACCTCGTACATCTTTCTTAGAAAAGCACCCTAAACCACGTAGCACCAGTCTAAGGCCGGGACTCCACCAAAGCGGAGATGCGCGGAGAAGTGCAAAGCGGGGAGGAGATGTTTTTTACACAACCAATAGAATTTCGTTATTCCCACATCTTTCGTCTCCGCTTTAGACTTCTCCGCACATCTCCGCTTTGGTGGAGTCCCGGCCTAAACCGTGACTCGGGAAGTGTAGCCGCAAAAGTAACAAAAAAAGAAATCCAAAGGATTCTCGTAAATGTTCGCTATTATGGTAAGGCTGGCAAGAAAAATGTCGCCGTTATTTTCTCTTGTGTTGTATGTTCGTGTCTTTTTTCCTCGTGTGGTGATTACATCTTTGTGACGTTAGGTTGGTGTGTTTATGGCTTGCGAATAAGGATGGTGTAGACTGATGTGTGACGATTTTTTTTAAATAACTTCTAATATTTAGGGTTCCGTACCCGAAGGGTCCAACTGGAGCCTTGCTGTCACTCACGTGTCCGTCTGTCTGTCTATCGTGTCGTGTCACACGGCAAATGGTTGGAGCTACAGTCTTAATTTTTTTAAACTAAAGATAAAGTATCATCAAAAAGAAAAATATATCTTTCTTTTCAGTTTATGGAATATCTTTAAAATTGGTCCAATATTGGAGGAGGAATTAGGAGAGAGCCGAACCTCGAATTATGACTTTTTACTTAGGAAATTCAGTTGGATGTCTGCAAGCGCATTCCCTCTTAACATCATAACTTAAATCTGTAAATATGAATGTGAGTTTGTTGCGCTTTCAGGCCTTAACGGCTGAACGGATTTATATGTAACTTGGCACACAGGTAAACTATATCCTGGATTGGCATTGGATACTTTTTGTGTCGGTAGTATGGTCTCTTGGGATAAAAGCTAGTAATTCATACAACTGCATTCCAAAAAACTGAACAGAAAAAAATTACTTGAAAAAAATAAACAAGGAATTATTTTAACACTCATTGTTATTTTGAAGTTAAGTTAAAATATTTATGCTCTAAGTTGGCTAGATGTATTATTCAAGCAAGAAGTGTTTATAAGTCCAAGTTTCACCCCGTAATATGGAAGTGACGAAGACTTTCGACATTCAGTAAGTATTGTTGAGTGTTAAAACGTTTTAGAACTTTGACGTTTCGTTTCAATTTTATGAACTTTCGCGCTTTTTGAGTAATGGAATTTAATGGGTTGATTATTACGTTTTTAGGGCTCTGTACCCAAATGATAGAAACGGAACCCTATTACTAAGACTCCACTGTCCGTCTGTCTGTCTATCTGTCTATCACCAGGCTGTGTCTCCTGAACCGTGATAGCTAGACAGTTGAAATTGTCACAGCTGTTGCAGCTATAAAAACAAATAGTATACAGAATAAAATAAATATTTAAGTGGGGCTCCCATACAACAAACGTGATTTGTGCCGTTTTTTGCGATAAAGATACAGAACCCTTCGTGCCCGAGTCCGACTCGAACTTGGCCGGTTTTATAGGTGAAGACGAAGGAGACCTGTTTCCATAGCACAAGGAGTTCTAGAGTGGGGGCTAAGTGATACAAGAAAAATGTTTTAATATCGGTTTCTGAATTGAGTAGTTGAAGCTAAGTACATAAATATCAAACCCTACATTAAAACCATAAAAAAACCGACTTATAAAACGAAAAAAAAAATCTCTTTTTGGATATCGGTGTCTTTGATGGTAATTTATTTTCGTTTTTGACACCGACTTCCGAAAAGAAAGTAATTGTTCGCTTTGTGTTTTGGAAGTCGGTTTATGTTTTTGTAAAAGTTTTTGATATTTCTCTTTTTAGTTTTGGTACCTTATATTTTATAACCATGAAAATAAGCATTATATATATATATATATATATATATAAAAGAAGAAACTGACTGACTGATTGACTGATCGATCAACGCACAGCCTAAACCGCTAGGCCTAGAAGAATGAAATTTGGCAGAAAGATTCCTCATATCGCGTAAGTGAGCACTAAGAAAGGATTTTTGGAAATTCCACCCCAAAGGGGGTAAAAAGGGGGTTGAAAGTTTGTATGTAATTTCTACAGTTTGTAAGTTGGGCACGTGAAATTTTAGATTTACGCTCTTGGTTGATAAAAAGAATTAATGTGTTTATTAGTTTTTGGATATTCGACCCTTAAGTGGGTAAAAAGGGGGTTGAAAATTTGTATGAAGTTTTTACAGTTTGCAAATTGGACACATGAAATTTTACATTACGCTCTTGGTAGATAAAATAATTAATGTCTTTATTGGTTTTTCTAAATTCCAACCCTAAGGGGGTAAAAAGGGGGTTGAAAGTATGTATGTAATTTCTACAGTTTGTAAGATGAACACTTGAAATTTTAGAATTACGCTCTTGGTTGATAAAAATAATTAATTCATATAATGGTATTTGGAAATTCTACCAGTGAGGGGGTAAAAAGGGGGTTGAAAGTTTGTATGATTTTTTTACAGTTTGTAAGTTGGGCACGTGAAATTTTAGATTTACGCTTATTGTTCGTAAAAAGAATTAATGTATTTGTTGGTTTATGGAAATTCGACCCCTAAAGGGGTAAAAAGAGGGTTGAAAGTTTGAATGTAATTTCTTCAGTTTGTAAGTAGGACACGTGAAATTTTAGAATTACGCTCTTGGTTGATAAAAAGAATATATTCATATATTGGGTTTTAGAAATTTGACCAGTGAGGGGGTAAAAAGGGGGTAGAAAGTTTGTATGATTTTTTTACAGTTTGTAAGTTGGGCACGTGAAATTTTAGAATTACGCTTTTGGTTTGTAAAAAGAATTAATGTATTTGTTGGTTTATGGAAATTCGACCCCTAAGGGGGTAAAAAGAGGGTTGTAAGTTTATATGTAATTTCTGCAGTTTGTAAGTTAGACACGTGAAATTTTAGATTTACGCATTTGGTTCATAAAAAAAAAAAAAGTTTTTGGTAATTTGTCCCCTAAGGGGGTAAAAAGGAGGTTGAAAGTTTGTATGCAATTACAACAATTTGAAAGTTGGACACGTGAAATTTTAGATTTAATCTCTAGGTAGATAAAACAAAACCATGCATTAATTATTTTTTGGAAATTCTACCTCTATGGGGATAAAATAGGGGTTGTAACGTTATATGAAATTTCATCGGTTTGGAAGGTTTAACATCTAAAATTGTAGGTTTCCGCTCCTGATTGATTAAAAAACAATGAGTGTAATTATTTCCGGAAATTCCACCCCTAACGGGGCTAAAAAGGGGGTTGAAAGTTTGTATGTAATTTCTATAGTTTGCAAGTTAGAGTTGGAGTTGATAAAAATAATTCATGTAATTATTAGGTTTTAGAAATTCTACCCCTAAGGAGAATAAAGTAGGGGTTGAAACTTTATATGAAATTTCTTCGGTTTGGAAGTTAAAATATCTGAAATAGTTGGTTTACGCTGTTGATTAAAAAAAAATTAATGAGTTTATTGATTTCCGGAAATTCTACCCCTAATAGAGGTTAAAGATGGCAATTTGTTGGACTTATATATTTTAAACTTGGCATTAATACTAACAGCAAATATTTTATACTTTTTTTATTGATTTAAAGTAAAGGTTGTCATTACAAGTTTTTCAAAACTACTCCTAAAATACGATTTAAGGGATGTTAAAGTTTATACGGAAATCAATTCATGGATTAATAAACTTGAGACAAATACCCTACATGGATATCATTAATAGTTTTTCGAAACTACCCCTAAAATATGATTATGTGGGTGTTGATGATCTTGGTTTAATAAACTTGAAATTTTGCACAAATACTAACCTTAATAAATAATGTGGGTTGCTATTAGTTATTCGTTTTTCATAACTATCCCCAAAATACTATTTAGGGGGTGATCAAGATTTTTGAAGTATTTAATTACACATAGCTTCTTTTAATGATTTAAGTGAGCACTAAGGAAGGAGTTTTGGAAATTCAACCTTTAAAGAGACATTTAATTGTATAAAAACTTTTTTACAAAAATATATTACTGACCTCCAACTAAAAACACTACAAAGTAAAAAAAAATCTATTTTTCGAAGTTGGTGTCTTTAGTAGGTACCATTTTTTTTCGTTATGGACACTGACTTCGAAAAAGAAAGTTATTTTTCACTTTGTAGTGTTTTTAGTTGGAAATCGGTAGTATTTTTTTGAAAAATAGATTTTTTGTTTTTCACTTTTTTTAGGTGGACCTAATAGGCAATTTGCCTTTAGTAAGGTACTTAATTATTTTTTGTGTATGTTCACCGATATCTCCGTCAAACAGCACTGTTCAAACGGTCCAGCTCGGTAGTTCCAAATCGAGGAAGAGGTCATCTTAGTGCCGTAAGATTCTTCAAAAAACCGTTGACAACCAAACATCTTCTGGGGGTAATTCTGAAAAACTAATGATGGCAATTTATTATTGCCCAAGGAATAAGATTTTTAACCGACGTTCCAAAAAGGAGGAGGTACTATGTCCTCTAAATCCTAACTTAAACCGTAGATATCTACGATATCCCATTTATTTTTCATTTAACAATAGCTCATTTTTGATCGCCTTCACTAACTGCACATAATTTAGTTGAATAAAATACGAAATCATGCGAACGAAGTCGCGGGCGGAGTGCTAGTTAAGGATAATTCAAAAAGTACTCGTCCGATCTTGATAAAATATAAATTAGACCACTTGAGAAGCACCAGCTTTCAAATAAAAAATATCAGAATCGGTTCACCTAATAAAAAGTTTTGAGGTAACAACAATACAGTCGAATTGGGAACCTCATTTTTGAAGTCGGTTAATAAGATGTCGGCTTTTTGTTTGGTTTTGTAAGATCTGATACAGAGATGTTTTATTTATTTAGTTACATAGGTATTTACGTGACGGCTGACAAGACGGTATGGAAGAAAAAAAACGCCGACCCCAAGTAACATGAGACAAAGGCAAGAAAATGATGATATAGGTACTAAAGTATTTTAATAAAATCTAAAATTATGTCCAAATCTTAGTTTAAAAAGTACCTACCTACATCTAAAGAATTGAAAAAGCTACTTAACCATCCCAGATTCTCTATCTTTAAAACGGACACGTTTTAAAGCTTCAAAAGAGCCAATACTTTAACCTGGACAGTTGAAAGCGGAGTGCTTTACTAATTCACAGGACCAGTACCTGTCTGAACGACACACCTGCAATATTCAGTGCAGTCCTGGCTGCCATGATAAATATTCAATGTGGTTCGTTTTGTGTGCCCTGCTGATGCATTTAGTCACTTTGTTTGCGAGTGACTGGTTCTTTTACAGATGTTTTTATACATACTTCCCAAAAAGGAGGTTTCATATTCGACTGTACGTTTCGTTTTTGTGTATTTTGTCATTAGGAGGAAGCAATTTCTCTGACGACGGGTTTTTTAACACTGGTTCTGATATAAAGCACATTGACTCAAAAAGAACACTAACGTGTCTGTAAGAAATTGCGCTGAGCGATAAGACCGCCCATTGTACATGTTTGTCTTGTACTTATTAGGTGGTGTCGAATAAAGTACATAATAATTAATTATATCCAGTGCGGTCCTGGCTGCCGTGATAAATATTCAATGTGGTTCGTTTTATGTGCCTTGCTGATGCTTTGAGTCACTTTGTCTTCGAGGGAATGATGTTCAAATTCCTTTTATTTTTATTGAGTATAGCTTCGTTTGGCTAGACAGTGTGATTTGTTCCATTGATTTTTTAATAAAAACAGATTGTTGCCTGAACACATTAATTTGCGAAAGACAACACCAAATCAAGATAGGTAACTATTCCGATTATAATTATCTTTGCTGATGCTTGAAACTATATTATTGAATCTGAAGACTATATAAATGTACTTACAACAAATAGAAAAAAAACAACGTTAGAGTGGAATGATCTGTTTATCGCCCATTAAACATTCCACAACCCATAGCGAGATAGGTCTTGGTAACAGCCTTAAATATATCGCCGATATCTATCTCAGCCTACTTAGCCGCCTACAGGATCCAATAACCTGAAGATTACCCCAATGACTTGCGCCTAAAAATGAAAATCAATCATGGTTATATCTAGGAGTAACAACTCCTGGAAGGAGCATTCCTTGATATAAAATTGTGACATATAACAATCGCGCTTGCATTACTCGAAATGAAAGTCAGATACAGTACACTCACTTTTGGCTAGTTATATAACTGGTCACGATTCCTATTTATTTACTATTTTATTTCCTATCTACTAATATCTTGCAAAATCTGTTGATTACGAAATAAATAATGTATTAATATTATTTTGTATTTACACTCTGCTAATGGCAAAACATAGCGATCGCTCTATTTTATTTACAATACTTATTTTGTGCAAATAAGTATTTGAATTTGAGCTAATTGAAAATTCCGAATAGTGAAACCAAATATCAATATGATGACTCTCATAATCAAAAGTTTAAACAATACGATAAAATATAAATGTGTGCTGAAGTAGATTTTATTTTTTACACTTGCTGTCACTTACAAAAGTAGTGCATAGACTAGCATGCTATGCCATTTATAGCACACTACAAGAGGTTTCCCTCCACATATGCTCCTTCTAGCTACTAATACTCCAAGTCCCATAATAATATCGTGTTTTTCCCGACATCTTATCCTTCAATATCGTTACTGGGGGTGTAAATAGGGTTATAAAGTATACCCATTACCATTTATCAAACGGTAATTATTGTCCAACTTGGGGGTTGAAAGGGAGGTTATGAATTTAGCATGAGCAAACGATGTGGGTACCCGTTCTGCGGTTCGGTCGCCATTACTATGAATTTGGAAGTACCTGATCCTAAATTGGAAGCTGTAAGAATTAACTGTGGTCTGTAAGCTGGGCCCGTCGTTAGTCATGTTTTGAAATGTTGGGTGGGACTTTATGTTATGTTTACTGGCAGTTTAAGATGTCCGGCATTCCGGGTAGAGATAGTGTTTATGTTGTAAAGTTAAGCCTTTATATTAAAATATTTAGTGGAATGTCTTATCTTTAGTTCAGTTGTAAGACTGATTAAAACTTACTTTCACGTGGTCTAAGCTGAAAAGCTGGCTCCTAGGAGCCACGATATATGATCTACCTGACTCTTTTAACCCCCGACGGCAAAAGAGGGATGTTATAAGTTTGACGTGTGTTGCTGTGTATCTGTGTGTCTGTCTGTGGCATCATAGCTCCTAAATGAATGAACTTATTATGATTAAATTTCTTTTGTTTGAAAGGTTATTTTGTCTTAGTAGCTATGTTTGAATAAAATCGGTTCAGCCAGTCAAAAGTTATGGGCGTTTTACTGTTTAAATCGAGTTGTTTTCGCAAGATAAATTTGTCGGGGGTTATTCAAATTTTGAAATTTTACTTGTGTAAATTCAAAACCTCATATAATATATGATCAAACGAACTTCGATCAATATTATACGAGTCACTTCATTCGAAGGTACATTATACCAGGTCGTCCTTTTAAGGACGCTGTTACATTTTCGACGAACTCAAATTTAGGTATCTAGTAGCACACAACAACATTACGCGCACGCACTCATTGAAACTACTGAGCGCTCGATTTTATACATCACTCAAATAATATTGGTCCTTGTTATTATTTTTTAATTTTATTGAAGTTGATTCAGGAAGGTTAGTTGGCACTTTGGAAATGCATTTGGTAACTATTACAAACCGTCGTCGTAAAAAGTAGGTTCTATTTTCAACCGACTTCAAAAAAAGGAGGTGCTCTATCTATTCGACCCGTATGTATCCGCGATTTTCTTTAAAACTACTTATCCGATACTATCGGGTTTACGTCGATTAATGTATGTGTTTTCAGGGAAGGTTTTATTGTATAATATATTAGGATATGATAAAGATCTTCGGAGATAGACAATGGAACTCTTCAATAACAAATAGCAAATGACCTGCGATTAGTGTGATAGTATAGTTATGTTTTGTTTTCAGCGTACCATAATATAAAATCACGCTTGTACGTTTTTAGGGGGTTAACAGATTTATTTAGTATACCTACCCAATATGGGGTACCAACAAAAACTAAAAAGAGAAAAATAATAACTTTTCCGTGTCGAAAAACGAAAAACAATAGATACCGACACCGACTTTCGATAAGAGAATTAGCTTTCACTTTGGTGTAGTAAGTAGGTATTTTTAAAAATACGTAACGTAAAATAAGTAGATACCTAAAACGAAATAATTTCCGATCACAAGGATTAAAAAACCGGCCAAGTGTGAGTCGGACTCGCGCACGACGGGTTCCGTACCATTATTGCAAACAACGGCAAAAAAACACGTTTTTTGTATGGGAGCCCCAATATTTATTTTATTCTGTTTTAGTATTTGTTGTTATAGCGGCAACAGAAATACATAATCTGTGAAAATTTCAACTGCCTAGCTATCACGGTTCATGAGATACAGCCTGGTGACAGACAGACAGACGGACCGCGGAGTCTTATTAATAGGGGAAACCCCAAAAATGACTTGAACATTTTGCATTACATATTATATACATATTATATAAAATATTACCATCAAATTTTTTTGGAGTATTACTTAATGAGCATCAGCTAATGACATACTACCCAAAAACTATGAAAATGTCACCCATGACGAAAAGATGTCAAATTTTCGTCGGCGCCATCTTGTATTTTGGTTTTGACCCCGTATTCGATATGAGCGACCCCAAAATCCATGACAATGACACCCATGACGCAAAGATGTCAAATTTTCGTCGGCGCCATCTTGTATTTTGGTTTTGACCCCATATTAGATATAAGCGACGCCAAAAACCATGAAAATGACACCCATATCGAAAAGCGGTCAAATTTAAGTCGGCGCCATCTTGTATTTTGGTTTTGACCCCATATTCGATATAAGCGACGCCAAAAACCATGAAAATGACACCCATATCGAAAAGCGGTCAAATATTCGTCGCCGCCATCTTGTATTTTGGTTTGACCCCGTATTCGTCATACATACAAACCGGTTCAAATCATAAATCTCCTCCCACCCATCCACTTCTAACCTTCACCGCCGCCAGCTTAACCTTACCCATCCAAATCCTAACCTTACTAAGAGCTGCTTAAACCCACCCATCCATTTCTCAACCTTATCAACAACTGCTTAACAATACCTATCCAAATCCCGATCATACCCAACATAATTTCTAAATCACATTCTAATAATAAAAGGAAACTCAAACATACTTTTATTTCGGTCCGGTAAAATATCAACTCCTTTCGATCACGACATACGACTCACGCATGCACACTACAATATTTTCTATTACTTTTATCGTATTTATTTTTTGCAAAAAAGCGATACGCTCGTCCTTCCACGAGCGCTTCTTAGCGCGGAATGATACGCTTCGAGTGCAAAATGTATGAAGAAGTCGGCAAGTGTTTTTATTGTAGCTAATAATTAAAATATATATTGATTTGGGTAAAAAATAATTATCTGAACCTGTAAAGGACTATATATACCGCAATTTTTTTATAATTTTGAAGATAAAAAATGCTGTAAAATTAACTAAACTGGGACCTATTCGGACCCTACTTTTTTAATATTTTTGCGATTATCGTGATGGGCAAAACGTATTTTTGCGAAAATTTTGTATGATGTTATGCAATAATTTTTCTGATGCCAATCTGGAGTTGAATATATTATCTTTAAATTAAGACCATGATATCTTCACATCTGTGATTGCATATACCTTAAAATTGTACCTGAAAAGCACTGTTATTTGTAGAAAAATGTAATAGCGTCCTTAATCTACAAGATAACATGCACACTTTAAGAGATTTATAAAATCGATATATGTATCAAATTTTACAACTAAATCAATTATATACCGACCATAGCCACACCACTAGTCAAGTGTCATTCTTTTAGAGATACGTAATAAAAACAAAACACTATTGGGACCGAGCAACCATAAAAGTGATAATTATCAATTATGCAATATTGCCATCACAATTTGAACGACACGTTATACTGCTGCATTGTGTTCTTTGATAGCGATGCCAGCATCAAGTCCAGGGCAGACTCTGGTACGCCGCGCAGCGAGTAATTCACAGTTAACTGCCAGGCGAGCTCACACCAAATTTCATTGAAGAACCATAGCTTTCGAGTTAACTCACGGTTAACCGCTAGGCAAAAAATCATACTATAGGAAAAGCATAATTATAAGAACCATAAACATAATAGGTTTTCGCCTATTTCGTTTACACCATAAGATAATTCATAAATGAGGGCAGCTGTAAGTACACAAGACAACATCCCGTGTTTAAAATTTCATACCCTTCCTGTTAACTCACGGTTAACCGCCGGGTAAAAAACCAAATGATAAGCACACAATTATGAACCATAAACATAATAGATATCGCATGATTAGGCGGCACCATAAACAAACAATGTTCAAAAAATCATAACCTTAACAAGGTAATGATATATAGCAGTTTTTTGACTCGGCCCTGTCCTTGAAATAAGTGCCTACAAGCGCGCGTCGCGTAAACACGCGTTAGGACTGCCCGCCTCTATCACTTGAGTTTCTTTCTAGTTTTGTGATTGTAAATATCTCAGATTCTTTTCTCTTATCTTACTAGGTAGGGTACCTAGCATTTATTACTCTCATAGGTAATAAATGCTAGGTAACTAATAATTTCATAATGATATTTCGATATTTTTTTTAATAATATATATATGCAGCTTAAGTTCATAAGTGAGTAGATAGTCTAGCCTAGGAAACTACCTACTAGTTCTTTTTAAAGTGAGCGTAGGTAGGTCACTCGTGTGCTTACTCGTGTGTCACTTTATCACCCTATACACTTATTTATTTTTCAATACAGTTGTTAAACATGGCGTACTTTCAGAGGCTATAATTATGATTCTAAAATTAAATCTTTTGCATACATCTTTCTGTTACGCGGTCGTAACTTTTTTTTACGAGCTCGATCATTAGTTTTGCAGTTTATTTATAAATTTACAAGTCAATTTAATAAAAGTTTGGTAACAAGGAGTTTTCATACATAGAATAAAATGGGATAGATTTTATACGAGGAAAAATGAATGAGTCCGTACGTCTTAGCATTGAATTCTCAAAAGTCTTTTAACTGGTTGTTTAATATATTTATTAATCAGTTTTATTTTAATTATATTCACTTCAAAATTTATCAAAAATCCAATATGCTGTTTTCGTTGTAAAAAAAAATGTCCGATTGCAAAAACGCACCATTTTCAGATTTTTTTAATTTTTTGTGTGATAATTTGTTTCTTTTTTTGTTAATATGAGTTCAAGTACAAGTGATGAAATGGAATTAACTAACTCCACTCGATATTTTATCTGTCACGAAAACAGCCCAAGATGAAATTTTGCCTTCAAAGTCTCGAGAAAGATATATGGCGACTTACGATAATTTTATTTTATGGAAAAAACTAATTTAATTTTTTGATTTGTTTGCATTAACCTACTTTCCACCCTTGTATCACAATGTACTATATTAATCCAGGTATTTTACTCCCATAAAAACAAGAAACAAAATATCGTACTAGTAGGCTAGGTATATAATTTGTTTTTATAGTCTTGCATTTCGAAAGTTCAAGGTAATTTAATAGTACATTGTGTATTAAGGGCGGTAAGTAAGGAATTACGATCGAGGCTCTAGTAGAAGCCCGAAGTCGAAGACTGAGGGCTTTCTGAGTCGAGGTTCGTAATTCCCTTATCGCCCGTGACACATACAATGTTTTTCATCACATTTGCGAGTAATAGACAAGTGAGATGAAAAACATTAAGCTACATATATATATAATAGCTAACATAATAGCTTTAATACACAAGTCAGCACAGCTATTATTACGAAATACGAGAACTTTTTTTCAAGCGGATGGCGAGTTTTTGCCCACACCACAGATTATACAAATGCTTCGTTTAGAAACGTTAAGGGCAAATACTTACGTAGATAGTCAGCCATGACGGCAAGTAAACATTTTTTTTTATTAAAATCGATTATTAAGAACATTAGTTGAATATTTAAGTAACATGTAGCGAGATTGCAAAGAAATTCCTGTTTAGATAACATTTTAAGACAATTTCTCAGTTGCGTGTAAACTCCTTGCTTGAACTTACATGACCTGTGTGCTGTGCTATAAATTAAAAAAAATATTACTTACCGCCCTAGGGTTTCATGATAAACAAAAAAGCTCAAGGGTTTTATATAGGACATTACGGCCAAGTTAACCTGTAGGTTTTGATACTGTTTACGTGCAAGAGTGATGAAAAAAATAATGTCTATGGGTACGTTAGAGAAGAATTCAAACAACCTAAAATAGCACAATATAATCAATAATTGCTCTCTGCCATATTAAGTAAGTAATTACTTGTACTTATTTCAATAAAATATTCACAAATCGCACGCTTACTGCTTACAAAACCATCGCACCGTTTGCGACTATAGGTGACTGTAGTGTATCGAGTGTTGGCTGAACTCGAGGCGTGTAGGTATGAATTGCGTTCAGACTGGTTGTATGAAGATAGAATACTGTTAGATATCATTACTGTGACCTTAACCTAACGGTTATCCACCAGGAAAAAACCGTACTAAATGAATAGCACATAATAAATATTAAAAACCATATAACATAATAGGTATCGCATGATAAGCTTGCACCATAAAATAATAATTTCTAATTGACGTTAGTTGTAAGTAAAATACATACCGGAACCATATGAAGATTCAATTATAATTCTACGACGTTTACATCTTTGTTCAGCTTCTTGATTTTACTCCAATCTTCAATTTCTTAAACATATGCCCATTTTGTCGGCACTTTTATTAACTAGTTAGAGCACTTGTGCTTGCTATCGTGCACGAAAAAACAACGACAGCTTGACAATACTTCGTAAAAGATAGCTTGATCTCTGCGACATATGTCAAACTGACGTATACGTTATTGTTACGTTATTGTAAGCCTTTCAAGCGCTATTATTACTGTATTGATACTGACAGCTGTCGCAGAGATCAAGCTATCCTTTATATAGTATGTGTTTAGGGTCGATATATATTTGACTTATTTGGAAAAGTCGATACTTATATCGATTTTATAAGTCTCTTAAAGTTTGCATGTTATCTAGTAGATTAAAAGGATTACCTGGTATAACATATCTGAAGAATGAAGCGCATAAATATAATTACTTTCAGTGTTCAGTTCCAAATGACCAATCCTATAAAAACAAAGCGTGTTGTAAAAACAAACAAAACAGTCGTCAATACTTTGCGGTAAGTATCTCAGACGGAGCGAACCTCTTACATGTACTATACGTAGTAAATATGTGTATGGGTACATTGACGCCCCCATGATATATTTGAACACGATCTTTTGTTGGGAAGTGTATTAAAAACTTTTATCTCATATATTGTTTTTGGCGGCAGTATTCATTACTGCGCAACCTTGAAACTTTTCCTTTCCTTGGTCTTTTCCTGCAATACTCCGTTTTTATTAGCCATATTTCTTTATACAACATTTTTTGAATAAAAGAACCTTTTGAACAAAGTTCTCAATGGAAAATTGTAGTACAAATGTTTTGTTCTGTTTTCTGGTCTTCAATTTAACGCTTTGTTTGTGTTTTTGTGAAGATAAGATTTATGAAATGAAAAATCTGTTTTCCTGAATTAAAAGGTTTTTTCTTAGTTCACGTGTGATTTATGGGTAAGTAACGTATTACATAGGATGTACTGTATATATTAGTGCTCCCACTGCCAGTCGCGACGTGACAATGCGACAACGCGTTTTGTTATAAATTATCTACGAATAATAATTACGTAAATTTGCAATAAAACAATTTATTTGTCAACGAGGAGTCACAATATCCCATCACGGCAATTTATTTATAGGAATAAACGCACACCTTACAAAATTATTCATTACAAAGTAAAACATTACCAGATGGGCCTGTGCCACGCCTGTGTAATTAGATCAGTTACAGGCATGCACATCATTCGCCTATCTGAAAAAGACACTGCTATATATCTTAGTAGTATTATATAATATCTACACTTATATACGGTGAATGACTTTAGAAGACTGGCTTAGTTAGCTACAATATCAGTCTATCAGTGTCTAGCTGTCAAGCATCAAGGATACTGTTCGCGCCACTTGTAGGTGCGCTCATTGTTTAGTTACCCACATTTCTCTTAATACTTTATCTACCCTTCTTGTCAATTTTCGCTGCATTAAACTACACGTTCAACTCTCGAACAGTCTACGTTCGGCCCTCGTCGAGGGTAGCCTCACCGCTCGTGATAAGTCAACCGCCTGGCTATTCACCCTGGATTCCTCACCCGCTGTGAGATCCTACCGCTGTATATATCGCTGCTTTATAAAACCGCACCGTCTGCGATCGACTATCGTCGCCGCCGGATTCGTGGTGGTCACCTCTGATCATCACCTTGAGCCAGCGTCACGTGGCTCGCCGTTATACTGCACCGCATACAGTCCACTCTCGCGTCAGCAAATAGTGCCAGTACCCAGGGAACTTCGAATCAAGACGTCCAGTGGAACAGAGAAGGAGCGCTGCCAGGATTAAGCACGAGCACACCCGCCTCTGAGGTTAGTCGTAGTTTGTTTAATGCAGCATCTCTCTCAGCATACCGACCCGTCAGATTCCCAAGGTCTAGCCTATCTTTGAACCCCAGCGCAAACCGCTACGTGCTTTGGCGTGCCTCAGTGCTATTATTGCGCTGCCGCGCCGACACAGATACGTCACTCAGTTTCGAGATGTGACGTTATAAGAATATTTACATCTTTACTTATTATTCATAACTTCGTGCTTAAATCAGAAACTAAGAAGCTCCACTCATAGGGACTTTCCTGACGACTCAGTTTAAATTGCGTCCATAGGCGATATCGTGCAAGTATTTTTGAGAAAACAAGTGCATCAGTGGCGTAGCTAGAGTCCTATAGAGGCCCGGTATCAAAATTTGTTGGGGCCCTTTCTACCGGCACGCAGAAAAGACTAATGACGATAATGTTTCTTACAAAATAAATATAATTGGAGACTGATTTCTTCACTTGGATAACTTAAATGGTTTTGAGGGACGAAGATCCTGACTGGGATCGGACTAGTTTTCATGCTGTAGTTTACTAAATTGGAGCAAAAGGATACTATGAAGGCATAGTATAGATTATGGTATCATCATGACAAATAAAGTGTTTTTGATCAAAATAAAAAGATCGAACCCGTTATCAAAAAGAATTTGTGAGTGATCTTGATTTGATGAACTTTTGATTCCATTCATCGGGGCTCCTGTAGCTCGGGGCTCCGTATCATTGATACGGCTGATACGGCGGTAGCTACGCCTCTGAAGGGTATATCGGTCGAATTGAATCGCAATGCGTTCATGACAACGCACTTGCAATTTCACTTGATAAAAATCGCTTATCGGTGAGATAAAAATCTAATCGCGTCAAGCCATCAGAAAGGTCACATACACAAAGAAGACACAGGTTTAAATTCTTAACTAGATACCTACCAGTTACGCCATTATGAAAACCAAATCGATTTCTATACATAATATTACCATTATTTTTCCACTCGCCGAGCATCAAGTAGTTAAAATAAATCTAAATTAATTTCCATCCGGGTCAGTATTTCAAAATAACATTATTTCGTACGAAATAATATTCTCAAATTGTATTGTGAGGTTCTCAAGAGATTATCGTCTAAAACGGGCAACACTCCAGGTACAAAAAGCGTCGAAAATATAAGAAAATACAAAAAAGAATACATGAAGGTTTTATTTTTTATTTGTGAAAAGAACAAAAGCCGAGCGAAGCCTAAATGATCCTCGGAAAAGTATGAAGTATTGCAAGTATTTAACCGCGCCGGGGGACAAATAAATTTTCAAAGTAACCCCTGGAAAGTGCTTCAAGACTGGACGCCGGTTTATTTGGCCGCCATTGTATGTGGGTGTGTTTATATGTATGTAAGTGTAAGGTAGTGTGTGTAACGGGAATATACTTGTGTCTGTATTTGCTCAAGTTGAGTATTTTATTTTTATTTTACGTCAATAAGTATTAACGTACCTATACTTAGCTCCTATATTAGTTTCCAAGGGCTTTAATCTGATACAACAAACAAAATAAGGTCTTTTGAAGGTTATAATGTCCGTACATAAAGACTAAAATACTCTAAGTTTGTTATAGACAGCCACGATTAATTTGTAAATGGGCTAATTCTGAAATCTGAATGGGAACATACTAAGACAATTTTAAAATTATGAACCTACCACGCACTGTATGAAAAATATGTAAGATTTTTAAATAGTAGATAGTTACGAGTAGTAAGCAACGATATTTAACAATACATAGCAAGCAACGCATGTACATCACTTATTCACTACTGTTACTGTTTTTGTCTCAGTCTGTTAAACTATAACAATAAAACTATAAAACAAAAAAAAATAAACCGACTTCCAAACCAAAACACTACAAAGTGAAAAATAACTTTCTTTTCGGAAGTCGGTGTCTTTGGTACCAATTTTTATTCGTTTTGTACCCCGAATAATTGACGGCCTAATCGGTGAAAATACCTTAAAAAAAAATATATATACGTGTATGTACATACAGTCGAACATAGAACCTTCTGATTTTGGAAAGGCGTTTAAAAATAGATAAGTCAATTATATAATTTTGATTGCAGTTGACTGTCAAAAGATTTGGTTTAGCCACAGTAGTTCTTCACGTAGAACAATATCTAATATAACGGGTTGTTGCGTCACGTCTGTATGTGACAGCCTTTATGCTGTCAATATGTGTCAATTCTATACAAAGGATTACCTTGAGACAAAATTGAACTGCCATTTGCCAGTGACATCATCAGCTCTTGAAGCTGGAACACAGAATATCTGCTGACGCGGCGACTCACAAGGGGCTCCAATTTAATACTTGCGGAAAGGTTTCTCACACAGATTGTAAATCTAGATGGTGTCTACAAAACTCAAATGCATGGAAATTACCTGTTTACCTTTATTACCTGTATTACCTTTTTCACATAATTTTCTTTTTCCTAATATACTTTGGCATAACTGTTTTGGCATAATTTGTTTTGCCATAATAATTCTTTGCCATATTTTTTTTGGCATATAATTTATGTTGAAATAATTATCTTGAAGGCTAATTTGTTTTGGCATAATTTCAATTCGCATAATGTTACTAACCCTAATGACTATTAGCATAATAGTCGGTTATGATCGAGTCATAATTATCGTATATAATATTATGTAACTTTCATGCATGACAATTATTAATTAATTATTTAATAGTCATGCATCTGACAAAAATCATTTTTGACAAGGTAGGCGTGTTTATTCATTGTATAAATTATATTAGTTTTTTATTTTAGGTGTATATTTTTAGCGGTTGCTTGTAAATATGCAAGTTTCGAAGTATATTCATTTTTTTTACTTGGTTAAAAAAAAACTGGCTCCCAGGGTATCAAGAACCTAGCTGACAGAAAGGAGCGAGCGCAGTACAGCGCGAGCGACGACATTTTTGACAGAAAACCAGAGACAATTAAAAATGCGAGCGAAGCGAGCGCGAGCTCGACGAGCGCAGCGAGGAGTCAGAAAAAAATATACATATAATCATATAATAAGAACTATTTATTTATATTGTATAAAAATGTGTATAAGTGTCTAACATTTTAGGAGTTAATTATTATGCGTATTTATTATGCTTAGAGATATATGTTTTAGTATCATTATGCGTAAACAAATTTATACTTGAGAATGTTATGCTCAAACATTATTATGAACAGAGTAATTATACTAAAAGAAATTATGCGTAAGCTGTTAATGCGAAAATAATATTATGCGTAAATATAATTAGGATAAACAAAAGTATGCCATGTTATATTATGTCTAAAGTTTTTATGCAAATGGATAGGGAACCTCAAACAGTAACATATTCAGGTCTGGTATATACAATTTAGAGATGCCTATATTGGTAAGCGTTACGAGCGCTTAAAGCGTTATAAAAAGCGATAAGAGACCATAGAAAAGTGAAAATGATCAGCGAGAAGCCAAAAATGTATCGGATTGGCATGCATAAAATGTCATATTGTCGAACATTTTTCCATTTCGACAATTGCTATCGCCGCCGTTAATAAATGAATATTCTTTTTACTCAATTTTTTTTTACTCGTTACGTACCCCCCCAAAAGGTCATTGAACGTTTAACCCTCGAACCTAAAACGATCAATATCCAGCATAAATCGCCAACCGCATCTAAACCACGTCGTCCCCGTAAACAAGGGAACGAATTAACCCTCCCTTACAGAGCTTATTTACAGACACCATTATTACTTAAACAGCTATAACTCATCACTGTTGCTAACTACAGAGGTAAGAAACTTCATTTGTGCTTAAGATAAGGCGCATAGGCGGATACAGTTTGTATCATTAGTTATTTTATTGTGGAACTAGCTTCTGACAGCGGCTTCGTCTGCGTGAAATGTGTTCTCTTATCCCAAGGGAATATTATACCGAGATGATAAATACTATAATATAACTGTGTCAAATTTCATCCTGTTCCGTTCAGCCGTTCTGTCGTGATTGAATAATAAACATACATCCACACACACATCCATCTAATCTTTCACATTTATAATATTAGTAAGACTTTAAATCAATGGGCCTCCCAGTCCAATTATTCTTGCCTTGCGTTGCATTATAGCCTTCGCGCTTATCACAATAGTTCCAGCAAGTCCTAGTAGGTCATAGAATCCTCTTATCTACTAATTTTATTGTTAAGGGTTCAGCATAAGCATGTTCTTATATTGTACGTCGTTTTGTGACAACAAACAATTTTTTTTTCTTTTGTTTTCTATCATATGAAGCTAAGAATTTCACGCTTGGATTGACGCATGCTATCAACAGTTATAGACTCGATATAATGAACCAACTTAATATTGTAATTCACACCTAGTGTTTTTTAAAAAGAGATATTTTTCTCTAGATCTATCTGATCAAAATGTTATTGATCATTTTTAATTCTTTTAATAATTGTGGTGAATTTGAAACCCATTTGTGTAACTAAAACTACCTTAACTTAACAAACCACTCAGTTGTTGCTTTGCTTCTGATAATTAAACTAATGATTGTCCAGAAAAAAAAATGTCATCGACATTTATGTAAAATTATTTATCCACTCATTAGCCCGCGCGGCGATCCCGCGGGGTAGTCTAGCGTCAACGTCATTTTGCAGCTTAAACCGCTAAAGTTGCGTAGTCCACTTGACTCATAAAGCTAATAAGCTCTTTGAAAATGTTCGCAGATCTGCAAACATCGAGTAGCCAAATATGAGGAAGTCTTCAAGACATAAGTAACTGTGTTTAATTGAATATATTTAACACTTTCGTTTCTGCCCCATACACTTATATCAACACTTCATGACGACCACGACCGCTCTGTCAAGAGCGTAACGACTAAGAAGAAGAACACTTTCGTTTAGAGAGTCTCTCCATAGAATATTTTGTAATGACCTGTGTTTTGAATGTACATTTATATTTATTAACATATTTTTTATGTCTGTGATAAAAAATATACTCATCAACTCTGAACAGCATTAAGACATCGAAAAATTTTCATCAAAAAGCTTTTTGTACTATAGAACCATTAAGTATCAAATCAATCAAAGATGTTTTGTATTGGTTTTCATGGATCCATCAAATCCAACCCGGCGTTTTTAGTCTTTTTATCCAGCCTAAACACAGGGTGATGTAGTGAAAAGTACACCGGATCAGTAGATAAGTTATATTGACTGGTGTCAATTAATGTACCATGACCTACTTTTAAATATTCATGAATGAACTCTTTGTACAACCTATAAAGTTTAGAATCTTTTTGAAATCTAAGTTATGAAATCTTTTGAATGCCAAATATAATGAATCTCCTGAAGCTTGATTGATTGTATCTAATGCTAACTTTAGTGAAAAGACAACTTGAATTTTAATATTTTTTGTATCTTGCTCAATATTTGCAGATAATATTTTTTTCATTACAGTTGTTAAACATGGCGTAATTTCAGAGGCTATAATTATGATTCGAAAATTAAATCTTTTGTATAGGCAGAAAGATGCCTATACAAAAGATTTAATTTTCGCGTTCGTGACTTTTGTTTACGAGCTCGATCATTACTTTTGCAGTTGAGTTTTAAATTTATAAATCAATTTAAAAAAGTTATAAAAATAAAAGGATAGGAATAATGGATTTTATACAAGAAAAAAATAATGATTCCGTACGTTTAAGCGGTTTAAACATTGAATTCTCAAAAGTCTTTCAAATGGTTGTTTAATATATTTAATTACCAGTTTTAATTTAATTATTTTCACACCATCATTTGTCAAAAATCGAATAAGCTGTTTGCGTTATAAAAAAAATATGTCAAGTTGCCAAAACGCGCCATTTTCTGAAAAAACATTTTTTTTGTGAATGAACAAATCTAATTATATTGATTTGTTTTTACTATTTCCCACAACTGTATTGAAAAACGTCGTGTGATACACGGGTGTGTAGGTTATTGCAAACGAGCTGTCATTAACAAGCCCGAGCCGAAGGCGAGGGTTTTTAATGACACGAGTTTCTATCTACTTTCCACCCTTGTATCACAACGTACTATTTCACACAAGTCATGCTCAGAATGTATCTCTGGAAAACTTTCACACTTTCAAAGTCAATAATAGATTTATTTAAATCAGTGTCATATTTTTGCAAAATAAACTAACGACTGATTGAACCGGACCGGTCAATGTGGTGACGCTTTGGGGAGGCCTACATGTAGCAGTGAACGTCTTACGACTGATTTGAAGATGAAGAGATGAGGCTCTGCTATGAGCTGCCTCCGAGCTGAATGGAAGAACTTGAGGCTCATGTGGCAGCAGGATAGAGCAAGCAGCTTCTTGTTCCTGCCGTCTCCACAACATCACCTGCATCTGGCTTAGCTTTCTTCACAGCAGCGACATGAGCCACCTTGTTTGGCTTTAGCTGGCATCTCATTTATGGCCGTTCTGCATTCTCAAGTGCAAGTGCACACTTATCATAGAACGTTGGTACATTTATGGTAGATAAATTGGTACTGAATTTTTGTTAGACACTGTTTTTTAACCAACTTCCCAAAAAAGAGGAGGTTATCAATTCAACTGCATTTTTTTCATCCGACTTCCCAAAAAGGAGGAGGTTATCAATTAGACTGTATTTTTTTTTGTTTACACACAGAACTTTACTAGGTGAACCGATTTTGATGATTATTTTTTATATGAAAGCTTGCCATGTGGTCCCATTCGAATTTCATCAAGATCTGATGAAGAACATCGGCGATATCTGTATATACACTCTTCAATAAATTACGGCAAATCACTCGGGATAGCTGCATTCGCATGTATATTTATTGTTTAAACCATTTCATATCATAAAATCACACTAGTACGCTCTAAAGGGGTACGCAGGTGTGAACAGTTCACCCTGGTATACTCTCATTCCACCGGTTTTGTTAACCCCCGCCGGAAAAAGAGGGGTGTTATAAGTTTGATGTGTGTTGCTGTGTATCTGTCTGTGGCATCATAGCGTCCAAACGGGTGAACTGATTTTGATTTAGTTTTTTTTTGTTTAAAAGGTGATTTAATCGAGAGTGTTCTTAGCTATGTTTATATAAAATCGGTTCAGCCGTTCAAAAGTTATGGGCGTTTTACTGTTTGAATCGGGGTGTTTTCGCTAGATATTGTGTCATAATTACGTGTTTATTAGATTGCGGATCGAAGCGTATGTACTATGTACTAGATAAATTATGTAGCATGAAATTTACGCGTGCTTGGCGCGCGTCGTGGGCTTGGCCATTTTAGGCGCAAGCTTAGGGGCTTTTGGGCAACCCCGGTAAGTAGCCGGGTGCCCGACTTGGCCACAGAGCACGCAGCTGGGAGGCTCCGTTCATTCTGAGCGGTCTTTGGGACGGGGACAGTCTTTAGTGCCATGCTCACCCATGCACTTGCCTATCGGGCAAAGCCGGTGGCTGAACTGTTTGAGGAGAGGATTTCACTACCGCCTTTTTGGCCTTGGTATTGTGAGGGGGACTCCACCGGAAAGATATAGGGAGTCATTATCGGAAGAGGACACGGTATCGTAATCCTCTGACATATCGGGTTTGTCTGGGTCAGCGACTGTGTCACCCTGGTCAGCTAATGCTTCCCATTCGTCGTCAGTGCTTAAGGCTGTTGCCTCTTCCATAGCGGAATCGCATTCGTCCTCAGCCCATGATTTGGACTTGGACTTGGTGGACTTATTGAGAGAAGCTATACGCTCTTTGTACTTTCTGTACTGGCTAGCGGAAGGGGGATCTCACCATGATGGGCGTGGATAAGGCTCGACGGCTGGTGATTGGGTCTTGAGAGGGCTACGATCTCTCTGAGAGAGGGGTGAGACAGGTTTGACGACCTGAGCATCACCCTGAGACTGGGTGGGGGGCTTATGCTTGGGAATAAGCCTGACAGGTGGAGTGGGGGAACTTGGTGAGTCCCGAACTTCGCATGACACGGGGTCCTTGCTAGGTCCAGGGGCCTCGGTTGGGCCCGAATCGGGCGGGATGGCATCGATTACCCTCCATAGGGCAGCTCCGTATCTCCTACGGATTTTGGGGACTTGCATCAAATTCTCCCTAAGGAGCTTGATAGCCGCCTGTACCTCTGCTGAAGGCTCGTTACAGGTCCACCCCGGGTGTGTAAGCCTACCCTCCCAGCCGGGTGAGACTGGGAGGTGAGTACCTGGGTGAGCCCTAAGCTTGATCTTGACCTTCTAACTGCCGTGTCCTGAAGGGACTTGGCGAGTGGGCGGGTCACCACTCCACTTGGTTTCGTTAACACCGTTAGGTTTCCACCAATGACTACTAAGTCCTGGATTTAACCCGGAAGGGGCCAAAAAGATGTTCGTTCCTACTAGCAACCGAAGTTACTAGTAGCGACACCTGTGGGCGGCGTACGGAGACGCGACGACCGCAGTGACATCACGCAGTGGCGCGACGAGTCGGAGAGTGGGGCACGGCGTGGCGCGCGGTGGGGCCAGCGGACGGCTGGCGAAGAGTGATGTCATTATTTTTTTTTGTTAGGCACTGTTTTTTTTACACTCCTTTTCACAATGTATGACGGTGAGCGTTTTAATGTACTTCTCTTCAAAATCGTCGTTGTCATCGTGGTCGGGTTCTATGGCGCATATCGCCATTGCCTGCATTTTGAAGACGCTCTTCCTTGATTATCAACTTGATTTGCCCTTTGCCCACTGTATAATTGTCGTTACAACAATATGTTTCTGTTGTAACGTTTGTAACTGAAATTATCTTGACCGCACAAGAACAAGACAACGTGTTTTTTTTTTGCAGATTTGATGGTTGCAGCGCTTTGTACTTTCGATAGCTCCATCCGGCGTGGCCGCGTGGCGCCCATATGGTGGACTCGCCCGTCGCTGGTTGGCTCTTCGAGGTCGGGTGAGCCAATTAGATGCGTCTGTTTGGTGTGGCGATAAATTTATCTGCGTCCCGGAAGTTGTAATGCTTGCTTTGTTACTCGAACCAAACCAAATATTGGTTTACTTTTGATTCTAGAATACTTTTACGCGCCACTCGTACTTTCTGGAGCGTTTTGGACTTGCCCTTGAAAATTGAATATTTTATATGGCAAGCAAAGCCGATGCCGACTATTCTGCCAATGTCTAAATCCGTTTATTGTATTCTTGTACAAGTGAACTAACACAATTATTATTTAATTATCATTGACATTAATTTCATAATCGTTTAGTTAGTATAGTTGCCTATAAAATAATATGTTAAGATTATATATTATTAGTATATTGTAGTTGTATTCTGCATAATATTTTTTCATGAATATTTCAGAAATACAATGAGTGTCTGTGAAAGTAAATAATTTCGATAATAATTATGTAATTTAAAATTTAATTTGATCTACCCAATAATATATCCAATACGGTAAAGTATAAAATAAAATAAATTACGGTCCTAGTTAAGGTTAGTCGACGTAAAATTCTGTAAACTACAGTTGGTATATCTTTATATTTTTGTATTAACTAATTGGTATTAAATGATCATTGGATACTCAAAAAGTAAATCATCATCATCTTCCTGCTCTTGTCCCATGTTACTTGGGGTCAGCGCAACACGTATTCTTCTTCCAAACCGTCCTCCCTTTTCGCCTGGTGGACTATCCAGATCGTCGTAAAGCTTGTCCTGAGCTTTTGGTTTCGCTATATCCACAGCATTCTTACCTTTTTTTCGCAGCATCATAATCCCTCCCTCCCTCATCCCTTGTTTTTTCAAATTTCAATCTAGCGTTTTCCTGTTCTAAAAACATAATACAATAAATATTTAAGTGGGGCTCCCATACAACAAACGTGATTTTTAACCGTTTTTTGCGAGAATGGTATGGAATCCCTCGTGCGCGAGACCGACTCGCTCTCTGCCAGTTTTTTTTTCGTTATTCCCAGTCACTTTATTTCATTTATTTTTCATCATCCATTCTCCCTTGTGCAATATTTCCTCTCTTACTTTCATAAAGTCTTTCCATTTTCAACCACCACCATCTTAAAGATAATTTAAAATAAAAATCCATTAAGACGGAGACTATTCAGTTTCACAAAAATGCACCGTTCCTTACAAAAACGGCGGCAGCGAGTACCCGTGCGTTTCATCTCGCAAGATGAGGGTCTGCCGGGACAAAGGCGAGACTCGGTAGGAGGATACTTGCGTATGTAACCAGGTACTAATCACGTCCGCAAACTAGCAGTATACCACAAAATGGTTAGAAACAGCAGGTTTAAATTTTACTTGAATCCATCAAGTAAAATTTATTCATTTATTCAAATATTCATGCACAAAAGCACAATGGTAAATCTGCCTAGGCTTATCCCAACTATAATGGAATTGGTTTGCAGTCTAAACGAATGCAGCTGAGTACCAGTATGAAGTAGGCAATAGAGAAGGCTATGCTCGGCGTTTTCTTGTATTAGAAATGTAGCGATCTGCAAGAAAATCAGGGTTACCGACATAGCCCGAAAAATTGCCAAACTTAAATGGCAGTGGACAGGGCACATTACTCGCAGAACGTATGGCCGATGAGTCAGAAACGTTCTGGAGTGGCGATCGCGAACCGGATGACATTGCGTTGGAAAGCCTCTCACTAGGTGGACCGTTGACCTGGTGAAGGTTGCGGGGATCCACTGCATGTGGGACTCAAGGGACCGGTCTATGTGGCGACGCTTGCGTGACCTAACCTATTTCATCTGACCGCCATAACCCAGTAACTGGGTAATACGATACCCCTTGTCCAGGCTGGTCTCAGATTTCCTGGCTTCAGCCTACGACTGTCTGTCAATTATCAAAGATCTACAAATCACAGCTAGGATCAACAGCTTAACGTGCTTTCGAAACGGACCGCAACGAGGCACGGACGAATCTCGCTATGTAACGATGGTTAGTTACCCGTCTATGGACCGACCTCGGCAGGCATTGCTGAACCTTGGGGATCGAACCGTGCTGCTGTTATTATTTACCCACAAACTCCTCTCAATATCAGAAGGCTGTATTCATGTAAGTAGCAAAAATAGACGCAACCACACATAGATAAGATAGATAAGATAAGATAAGATAAATTTATTAGGACACCTTTCTTTAGATACATTAAGAACAACAAAAAAAAATAGTAAAAATTATAACACAAGAAAATACAAATATTTAGTGCATTCAAGAAACCCTAGACCCCACACTAGGATACCCTGTGTCGTGGGATCTAGTTTTTTCGTCGTTAATGACACATTATTTTAAGTGCACTTGGAGGTAGTTAGCAAATATCCGGCTACAACACCAAACAATAATTAAACTTAACTTATTTAACTAATGGTAACATACAAAATTAAAATAGGAATTTATTCAAAGGTATGTGAAGAGTGTAGGTATGTAAGTGTATATCTTTGTATGTGTAGAGTGTGTCTGTTTGTGTGTGTAGTGTGTGTCTAGTGTAGTTTATATGTATGTCTGAGAGGGATTTGTTACGCCTAAGTGAGTCATAACGATGGATTTATTGTAAGGGAATCAGGAGAGCTTCAGTCTGCGCATAATTTTGAGCGGATAGCCATTTGATTAGTTTAACTTTACAAGTACGCTTTGAGCATCGTACTATGTTCAAAATCTTGTTAATGTTTTGATAAATGAATGGACCCGTGTATCTAGGTGACCTATTAGCGAATTTAGTACGAGTAGTGGGAGTTTTCCATGTTATCTGTCTACATGACCTGGTAGATTTGTTTTGGGTAATGAGAGCTTGTCGGTGAAAGCGTAGTAAGACAGACACAATAAAAAGTTGTCTTACCCTAAGAACTTTACATTCTTGATACAGACTGTCTGTTGGATACCGGTAGGGCCTTCCATAAGCAACCTTTAAGATGCTTCTTTGAGCTCGTTCCAGTTTGATCAAGTGAGTCTTCGCTGCTGCACCCCAAGCCGATATACAATAGTTTAAGATAGATTGGCACAGAGCGAAGTACACACACCTGAGAGTGTTGTGGTCTGCTATATTCCTGAGTTTTTTGAATATAAACATTAGTTTACGGACCCTAGCAGTAACAGCCTCTATTTGTTTAACCCAAGATAATTGATTGTCGATTAAGACGCCAAGGTACTTTATATGGTCAACTTGTTCAATCTCGACACATTGACAAGAGTCACTGCCAAGGTGTTTGCAGGAATGGAGTTTAATTCGGAGTGGACTTTCGGGCTCAACACGATTAGATATTTTAAATGTCATATATTTTGTCTTGCTGGCATTTATAGTAAGAAGGTTTTGCTGCAGCCATTTCATTACTATAGCTAATCCCCTCTGAGTAGCATCAACGACCTCAGCCCAACTACTACCATGGAATATAATAGCCGTGTCATCCGCAAAAGTAAGGAACCTCGCATTTTCTATTCGAAGACTGCAGAGATCATTGATGTAGGCTAAGAATAGGGTTGGCCCGAGAACACTACCCTGAGGGACACCAAAATGGATATCAGAATACTCGCTTATTGCTTCATCTTTAGCTTTTATTCTCTGCTGTCGGTTTGATAAGTAAGAGTGGAACCAGTTCTGTGCTAGACCCCGTATACCCATTAACAACAGTTTCTGCAAGAGTATCGGCCGCGAAACCGTGTCGAATGCCTTAGCCATATCTATGAACACACCAACGCATTTATGACCAGAATCTACCATTTCAGTGACGTGGTCAACAAGTGTTACCACTGCATCCTCTGTAGACATATTTTGACGAAAGCCAAACTGGTTATCGGAAAGCAGTTTCTCCTTTGCTAGATATTTTTGTAACCGGTTATTGGCAAGTTTTTCCAGTATTTTGGATACAGAAGATAACAGGGAGATAGGTCTGTAATTAGTAACCAGAAGCGGGTCGCCAGATTTGAAGACGGGACAGACATTGGCTACTTTGAGACAGTCCGGAAAGACACCGGTTGACATGCTAAGATTATATAAGTAAGAGAGTACAGGGGCAAGGGAGATTTTACATTGTTTTAAAATCGTGTTGCTGATCATGTCATTTCCCGGGGCAGAGCACACTTTTAGGTTGTCAATTATTTTAATAATTTCACCTGGGTCTGTTGGAGTAAAGAAGAAGGAGTTCCCAGAATTGCCATCGAGTCTTGTATCATCCGCCAGTTGTTTCTCAGTAACTCTAAGCTCCGACAGAATGGTGTCAGCTAACTTTTTACCAACCGTACTAAAGAACTCATTGGCAGAATTTACCGATTCCACGGGATCATCTAAGATTTTGGTAATGTCTGCGTTTGTATTGCATTTTTTTTTCATATAGCATATTTCCTTAATACTTTGCCACAGTTTCTTGGTATTGTCCTTGTTTTTTGCCAGCAATTTACGGTTGTACTCCTGATTAGTTTTTTTAATAACATCGTTGCAAAAATTTCTATAATGCTTATACTCTCTTTGAGCCGTAGTATCGTCCCGATTTTTTCTGGCGTTGTAGTGCAAAAGATCCCTCTTTCGGACGCATCTAAGTAAACCAGGCGTCATCCAGGGCTTACGAATCGCTTCTGAACTACGTACTTTGCCTTGAGAACTATAATCTTTAATTTTATGTGTCATCAAGTTAATGAAACGACCTGTGGCAACATTTACGTCTGATTCATCTGTAATGTTTGACCAATCTGTCTCGCCAATACTCGTTTTTAGTGCCAGGTAATCGATTTTTGTGTAATATTTGGAAACCTTATTAGTGACTGACGTTTTGCTGACACCAGCGATTACTGTATCATGGTCAGTAATGTCAGAATCACAAACGACGACACGGACTGGTGACTCAGTTTTAAGCAGCATATGGTCTAGGCAGCTAGGTCCCCTAGTTGGCAGGTTGTGACCTGATATAAAGCCACTGTACGCAATAAGATTAAGGTACTCATTAGCTCTTGAGTCAGCAGTATTCGCTTTGATATCGAGGTTTATGTCGCCGGTGACGATGCAAGTTTTACCTTTGGCCAAGTTCATCACCTCTTCCAATGACTCCAAGAAGTAAGAAATATTGTGAATAGATGGTGAGCGATACAATGCAATAATACTATAGTCCGTTCCGATATCAATTAAAAGGCAGTTAGCGTCTCGAAACTTAGGTTCACGAACCTGCACAGTGAGACCACACTTTGACAATACCACGATGCCATCATTTTGATTTAAGTATACTTTGGAGATGTGAGAATCGTAATTGGGGAGGGTTACGGTACTGAAACTGGGGTCAAGCCAACACTCTGTCAATATGATAACATCCGGCAGAAAGCCCAGTCTAGATAAAAATACAGAAAAACAGTCAAAGTTCTTACGAATGCTTCTTATGTTCTGACTTAAGACAGTCAAGAAGTGGCTAGGATGATCTAGCTTGATCATAATATCTTCTGGGGTGGAGACCCGGCAGCAATCAACCATTGAGGAGTCATCAATATTACGGAGGAGTTCACTATCCATTATGTGGATAAATTAAGAAGGAAGAGTAGACCAGAAATTGGTGTATCGGCTGGCATCGTAGTTTATTCAGACAGATAAGGAAACAATATATTGGCAAATAAGCTAGAAAAGAACAAAAACTCACCATGTTAGATCTGGAGATGGCAGTGATGATGTGTAGAGAAGTTGTGAGTGAGTAGGCGCTATAAGGAATGAGGATGTTGGTAATGTGTGTTTTGCAGGGTTTAGTGGAAGAATTACAATATGAATTTAACTTAGAATAATATGACACAAAATGTATGAAAGTTTTACATCTATTCAACAAGTAAAGGTTAGGCTGAACACATTTAAAGACTAGTCATTTATCTTGATTATCGTGGTTGAGTTTAAGCTCATGGAGATGTGCTTCTGATTTGATCCGTATATAGGGCAGGCCTTCTCGTTTGCGGAGGTAAACTTGACCATTCGATATCCAACAGTGCTCATAATGAGCATATTTAGCAACATCTCGTGCCAAGAAATGAAACCGCTTCATTTTAGCTGTGAGGTGCTCTGAAATATAAATCGGGTTCCTTTCTCCACCAATCCCCAGATGAATAGATGAGTGTGTATGAGACTTCAACAAATTCGAAAGAGCAGTGGTGGCCCAGTGGTAACCGCTACGACTTAAAAAGTTGTAGGTCGTGGGCTTCAAACCCAGGCAGGCGTAAAACGTAAATTATTTCATCACCATTGCTTTCAAAACGGTGAAGGAAAATATCGTGAGGATAGCCTGCGTGTCGGTTACGGCATTCCCTGGCGCAGATAGGAGGCCTGTACGCACAGCGAACAGGGGTCCATCTATCCTATGAGAATTTCATTACATTATCATTATTTTAGTTGAAAGACGTAGACTGCAGGCGTAGATCTCCTCAAGCGTAGCCACATCCACCGGTCTTGTGCTTCTCTCTTTCTATATCAATCTATCAGCGATACATGCTGCCTGCTCACTTAAGGACGTCATGACTGCATCAGTAAATGGCGTTGCCGTGGTCAAATGGCCCGGCAAGGAATTTAACTGAGAAGAGTCTGTGTTTCACATCGACACACTAAGAATTAGCGATAAACATCACGTGACATTTCTGTTATGCTTGTCTAACAGTATTGTACGAATTGTCTCAAAAGACTTATAATACTAAAATGATAATATAAAATCCAGGATACATCAGAATGATCATTACAAATTATGTAATATTTTATAGGAATATCATCACTATGGCTTATATATAAGTTTAGAGTTATTTCCTGTACACACAACAACATTTACTTAGGTGGGTACTCTATCAATTGTAAGTATTTGACAATACAATAATAATTTAGGTAGGTACTTTGTCATTTGTCGGTAGATGCTTAATAAATATGACACTTTGTATATTGTAGCAATACATTGTGCTTATAAAGTGAAAATTCGTGATTTAATGACGTCACACGTACTTCCAATACTAACACGCGCATCGATAGACAGTAACACTACTTCCAACGAGCCCATACGCGTAAATAAATTAAAAAGTATGCTATAAAAATTAAAAAGTTATTTTATGATGCAGTTTTTTGAAAATCGAAGGAAAATGTTGCACTGAAACCAATTATTACCTACTAAAACATGTAATAATAGCTCTTGCATAGCTTAATACTACAATTCAATTCCAGTTCAGCATCCATCAATGATTAAATTATTACATAAACTTGATTAGCATATCTCATCATATCACTATTACTGCTCATCCAATACCGGTTGCCATGGTTACGAGTATTAATGCTGCCCATAAATCCTATTAGGGCTACAATCAGATTCAGTTAGGAATGGCCTTACTCAAGTATCCACACCAAATAGATTTATTTATTTGTATCTCAAGTGTGCATATTAGATGCTAGTGTGATTTAAGCGGACGGTAGTCGACAGTTTCTTTATACAAGTGTAGTGATTACTCCACTATTTGTCATCGCACGAATAAAGTAAAGCGTGATCTAGATTTTCATTGTCTTCATAGAGCATCATCATCATATCAGCTGAAAGACGTCCGCTGCTGGACATAGGTCTCCCCCAAGCGTCGCCACATTGACCGGTCCCGTGCGTCTCGCATCCAGCGAATCTCCATAACTTTCACCAGATCTACCGTCATCGATCTACCAAGAGGGAGGCCTTCCAGCGCAACATCTTCCGGTTCACGGTCGCCTATCCAGAACTACTCTGCCCCATCGGCCATCAGTTCTGCGAGCAATGTGCCCGTTGGCAAATCTTTGGGTTATGTCGGTAAAGGCTTGGTAGAGCTTTTTCACTAGTCTGTTAACAAACAGGCATCTATGAAGGCAAGTTCATCAGAAAGCTCCCAGTAACCCAAAGGGCCATGAAAGGGCTATGCTAGGAGTTTCCTTGTGTGATTGAATTAGAAATGTAGAGATTCGAAGATAACCAGGGTTACCAACATAGCCCAAAAAATTGATAAACGAATTGTTCCCGAACGAAAATTATTTTTCGCTTTCTGTTTCGTCAGATATAGATTAAATTTAAATGGGACCAAATGAGAAGCACCAGCTTTCAAATAAAAAAGTATCATCAAACTCTGTTGATCTAGTAAAAGTTCTGAGGTAACAAACATAAAGAAAAACAAACAGTCGAATTGAGAACGTCCTCCTTTTTGAAGTGGGTTGATAAAATACTTTTATACAAAAAAATACAACTAACTTCCAAATAAAAACTTGCGAAATTGAAGTTATTTTTCACTTTGTAGTGTTTCTATTTGGAAGTCGGTTGTATTTTTTTTGTAAAAATGATTTTTTACTTTTTTCTTTTAGTTGTGGTACATAATGGCGAATATCGTCAATGTAGTCGAAGTCAATTAAATACGCATTATTAAGGATAACACAAAAACTTTTCGTCAGATCTTGATCAAAATTAAATGAGACCAAATGAGAAGCACCAGCTTCAAATAAAAAGTATCATCAAACTCGGTGGATCTAGTAAAAAGTTCTGAAGTAACTAACGTAAAGAAAAACATACAGTTAAATTGAGAACGTCTGCCTTTTAGAAATCGGTTGATAAAAAAAAAACTTTACAAAAAAATACAACAGACTTCCAAATAAAAACACTACAAAGTGAAAAGGAACTTCATGTTTGGAAGTCGGTGTTCCTGTTTTCGTTTCTTTGTTTTTTGATACTTGAGAACCTTCACCTTTTTGAAGTCGTTTAAAATGTAGTTTGATGTTGAAAGATCCGTAATTCAACACTATTTTAACGTTGACTACATAGCAAAAGGATAAAAAAATCTCCAAATCTACCTCATACAGGCATACTTTTTAATCTAGAGCTCAAATAATTTAATGTGTGCGAAAACGAACCTATTCAAACAGAAAACCTCTTTTACAGTGCAATCAGTAGTTCCTACAGCCATTTTTGATAGGCTCGCGTTTGACCACTGCCTCACCTGCCTACTGGCAAGTGATGATGTAGTCGATGATGTACACTGACTGGAAAGGTCCACTCAATCTGGCTGGTTCTTTCCTCAAAACACCATTTCAGACATCAGTCTACATGGTCTTCTCATGTGAAGACCATGTAGACTGATGTCTGAGTCGAACCAATATTTTGTCTGGACTTTAATAGAGACTGTGATCTCTGAGTTCGTTTCGGCCTTTCTTCTCAGAGTGACTGTTTCTTATCTGACGATAGGAAACGCCGACCTCATCTAGTTTTAAGATGTTCGACATGTAAGTGTTTGTACACCAACTTACAGAAATAAAATCATTTATCATTTATGACGGAGCAAAATTGCGTAAAAGTAACCTATGCACTGTTGTATTAAAAAAACTGGTTAAGTGCGAGTCGGACCCGCGCACTGAGGGTTTCGTACAAACAGCTATATTTATATAGCCAAAATAATTTAATAACATTACTGAAGTTCAAGAAACAAACAAACTATGAGGGCACGGAACATTACTCTAAAGAAAAGATAAACAGAATTGAGGGACAAAATTAACTTTGCCGTTGGAAAACTGTAGTGATATATCGAAATAAGTCGCGGTCAGTTTACCAATTGTAAATGAGTTAAAAACCTTTTTATATTGTTGTAGGTATACATTTATAGTTTTCGGATTTTTCCTTTACTTGTGCTATAAGACATTGCTCCTTGCCAAATTTCATGATTCTAGGTAAACGGGAAATACCATGTAGCTTTTGATGGTATTGCGAGTGTAAGATATGCGTCATTAACGGCTGTATCTCTTGATTGCGTTGATTTGATTTTTTTCACAGCTGCAACAGGTTGCAAACTTGAGTATACGATTTTAATTTCAACTCGATACATCCACGCGTTCTCAAAATAAAGGGTCTTGACAGACAAACGGAGAACAAAGTGATCCTATAAGGGTTCCTTTTTTTTCCTTTTGAAGTACGACAACATAGACCCTTCTATTTTCTGTTAACACAACAACGTCTCAGCTTGATATTCAAGGCTCAAATAAATAAAAAGTCAAACTAAAACAAAGAATCATAAAAGTCCCCACGAATTGTCTACCGCCTACTTACCTAGTTTATTACAACTCAAACACTGTTATATCTCCATAAACACGCTCAGATTTACAACTTCTAAATAACCAAACGGCAGTAACTGTATGTTTATTATTCCCTTAACAGTAATTTAGGCACACATTCATTATAACTAATGAAACCATACGAAGTTTCGTCGCGAACAACCCTTACACGTCATTGACATGTGATACCGTGTCGGTGATAATTTTCTTGGTAACAAGTACATAAGTTTGAAGAGTAGACATATTTGTACAAGCGTAGTATGTTAATGTTTACTAAAATTAAGAAGACGTCTTTTTCTTCTTTTCGAGTCGAAGAAAATTGTTTAAATTGTTTGGTCCCAGTTGCTGACCACGCCAATCGCAGCGTCAGTGGCATTAATTAGGTATTCTAAATTGCAGGTGTATGGACACTTGGGGCATGCAACACGCACTCACAGTGGTTGTCAGCAGGATCTGTAAAATCCCATTATGCCAAATTGTGTTTGCAGCAGCCTACCTGGGTACGCAATCCATTGAGTGCTTTCCATATACGCCTCTGCAGTTCAAATCCAGCCGGTCGAGCACGGCCTCTGTGGTAGACTTGAGTCACGCATTTTATCACGGTTTTGCTCCCAAACTGTGATACAAATGTGTGACTCAAGCCTGTCACAGTAGGCCGTGCTCGTCCGGCAGATGACAGATGTTTTTGGGATTTTAAAAGTCGGGAGGTGGCTGGCGAATTAGGAGAGGACTCGGAGATTATTCAGAAGCTGTTATTCGAAGAACTTGGGACCGTTTTGCCTTGGTCAACGTTTTTCTGGTCAATAAATAGATATTTATGCTGAAATAAAACATTATTTAATATGAGATTTACATCTTTTTTCGTAATATTTAATTTTGGTAAAAAGTAAAACATCTATATTATACGTTTTAATGTTAAATGAATTGTTAGATTATTAGTTATTTATGATTGTAATGAAATATAATATTACAAAATAATATTATGGTTATATCAAATACACTGTTTTAGGTACATAACAAACTAAATTAAGCTACATGCATTATTAGGATACATGGTTAAAATAATTTATCTGAAATAATGCCCAAACAATATTGTACTAATAGGAATAATAATGTTAATAACATATTAACCATAAACAATATTAACCTACATAGTAATAAACATTGTATAAATAAGTAATAATGCAGGCTTAGCGTATTTACTGCACAAATTAATTGTTTTAATGTTTGTTCTAACGCACATTGTGCGCAGTACAAGGAAATTAGAACATAATACCTGTTAATGTATGGTGTGGTGTTATTAAAGCCAAGTTACTGGAAGGGAAAATATCGCAAAATTAGTGTTACATATTTTCGATCGCGCGTCAGCTGCTGTGGTTGAATGAATATTCAACAGCTAATCGCACCACTTGACGTGTGTTTAATTTGTGACGTTTTGATAATTTATTTCCAGAAACTGGGGGTAATTACACACACCTAAGCAGCACCTTAGCTATATGGAAGACAGCCAAGTGTTGGTGAAAATAACACAACATGTGAAAAAAATGTTCATTGGCTTAGAATTTAATATCATCATCAGGTACCTACTATCTGCCAAACTTAAGTGGCAGTGGGTAGGGCACATTGCAAGCAGAACGGATGGCCGATGGGTCAGAAAAAATCTGGGGAGGCGAACGGGAACCTGAAGACGTGTTGGAAGGCCTCCTACTAGGTGGACCGATGACCTGGTGATGGTGGTGAGGATCCGCTGGATGCGGATCGCACGGGATCGATCAATGTGGCGACGGTTGGGGGAGATCTATGTGCAGCAGTGGACGTCTTTCGGCTGATATGATGATATTATAATGTATGTTCGATGAACCTTTAAAACTGGCAAGAAATCATCTATTCTTCTTCTACCTATCAAAATCTTTTACGTACTTGACGTAGGCACTCTCATAATCACGACATTGACCTGAGACCCTAGACAAATGACATTTTAACAACAAAAATGACGTGATACCAATAGAGCTGATTCCAGAGCACAAAAATGATATAATATATAATTCTGTTTAATCTCAGTGAGATTATCAAATAATATTGGATACGTATTTTTAACCGACTTCGCAAAAAGGAGGAGGTTTTCAATTCGGCTGTTTTTTTTTAATGTTTGTTACCTCAGAACTTTTTACTGGGTGGACCGATTTTGATGAATCTTTTTTCATTTGAAAGCTGGTGCTTCAAATCAAATCAAATCAAATCAAATCGTTTTTATTTGCTCAAACATGAGTACCATACATACATAACAAATTGTCAGCATGAAGAGATGTTAGGATACACAATTATAGAACGTCATGTTTACCTTGGAAAATGGCATGCAAATATTAATAAAGAATACAAATCAAAATATAAATTAATAGAATGTCAAATTTAGTAATAATAAAAAATTAAATAAATGTCGTGCAAATGGCAATAATTTAAAATAAGTCAAAATTATGCTTCTAGAATGTCAGAGTAAAATAATAAAAAAATAACGATATTAAAATAATAAATCAATTCAAAATAGTCATTCTAGAATGTCAACGCAAAATTATTAAAAAAAAGATCAGGATATTAAAATATATAATGTGTAAAATGCAAATGTCGTAACAAGAATACAAATCAAGGATGCGAAATTAAAATGTCAGAGTAAAATAGAAATGTAAAGAAATTAAAACAATATGTCAAAACAAAATATTCCAGAATGTCAGAATAAAATTTTATAAGATTAACATACCATCTAAACAATAATATAAACATTCAAGCATTCAAAAGGAGTCTGTCAAAAAGTCATTTATATTATAATAACACTTGTCTGTTAATAAATTTCGAATCTTCTTTTTAAATAGATTTGTTGTCATAGCTTTATATGACTGTGGTATTTTGTTGTATATTTTTGGGGCCATACAAAAAAAGCTTTTCCCCATGAGGGCAGTTTTTGCCGAGTGCAAACAAAGTTGACTATTGTCACGTCTGTTCCGTGGAAAAGTGTCAGATAGACGTGGAAAGTGTTGGGGGTTAGACTTTACAAACGATGCAACTTCAAAAATATATAAAGAGGGTAAAGTCAATAATTTGTATATTTTAAACAATGGTCTGCAGCTTTCTGTCGATTGTATCTTAAACATAGCCCGAATACACCTCTTTTGAGCTTTAAACGCTATTTCTCTGTCCGTAGAGTTACCCCAAAATATTATACCATAGCGCAGAAGTGATGACACGAATCCATGATAAGCTGTCACCAAAGCATCTGGGCTAAGTTCTGAAGACAGTTTGTACATGACATACGCGGACGAGCTCAATTTTTTGCTTATATATTCAATATGCGTTTTCCAGTTCAATTTTGCGTCTATCATTACACCAAGAAATTTTGTGTCATCGACTTTATTTAATACCGTGCCATTGTAGAGTGCTTTAATGTCAGTATCAGCATGTACCCGTTGACTAAAATGCATTATCGTCGTCTTATCTAAATTAATTTTAAGATTATTCTTATCTAACCATGCTATTATTGATGTCAAAGTTTCATTAATTCATATTTATAAACGTCCTTATTATTACATATTATAGTCACTGTGCTGTCATCTGCGAATAGGGTCATGGGGTAGTCAATAGCATCAGGCAGGTCATTGATATATAGAATAAATAATAGTGCTCCAAGCACGCTCCCTTGTGGGACACCGTAAATAGGCGTTCGTTCGCCAGATATGAAAATTTCCTCTCTTTTTGTCTTAATATTTATTTTTGTTATTTCCGTGTACTGTTTTCTGTTAATTTGGTAAGACTCTATAAGGCTAAGTATATTGCCTCTTATGCCATATGCCTCTAGTTTCTGCAGTAGAACGTTATGGTTTACATAGTAGAAAGCTTGCGTCATATCACAGTAAATAGCGCAAACTGGGATTCTAACGTCCATCTTTATCATTACCTTATGCAAGAAGTCATAAATAGCCATATTGGTTGTCCTGTTTTTTCTAAATCCCTTTTGCTCATCGATTTAAATGTTTTTCTTCTCAAGGTAGGAGTACATCTCCTTATAAATATACTTTTCAAATTTTTTTGATATGATAGGAATGAGTGCGATTGGTGTATAGTTGCCCATGTGTTCATTATTGTTTTTTTTAAATAACGGCTCTACTTTAGACATTTTTAAGGCATCTGGATATACTCCTGAAGAGATACACAGGTTTATGAGATAGCTCAAGTGGTTACAAATAACGTCAGATACATACTTGATTACCTTCGTGGAAATTCCGTCATATCCTGTACTATCTATGGCTTTTAATGATTTTATAATGTTTTTAATGTCTATAGGTATACTCGGGGCAACATAAATTGAATCCCGACGTTTTGCAATATTGATTGAATTATTTCCTGAACATGGAATCGGTTGAATTTTGTCTACGAAAAAGTCGTTAAAAGCGTTTGCTATTTCTTGAGGATCATTTAATACTTTATTATCTAAATTGATCTGTCTAATGGATTCCTTAGGGAAACACGGTTTTGCCTTGTTTATTATATACCAGGTAGTTTTTGACTTATTGGTAGAGGTTTTAATAGAATAATTGTTTTGGGCACGTCTAGTAAGTTTCATAACTTTTTTAAACCTTTTTTTGTAGTTTAAGAAACATGCCTTATTCGTTATATTGGGTTTTAGTCTATAACGCCACAGCAATTGCCGCTTCTTTTTGCTACATAATTTTATGCCGTGTGATATCCATCTAGGTTTCCTTATCACCCTTATAGTTGTCCATTTAAATGGAAAACACAGGTCATAAAATAGTTTAAACGTGTCAATAAATATGTCAAATGCGTCATTAGGATTATCGGTTTCATAAATTTCTGAAAAAGTCACTTGTTTTAAAATATCTTTAAATTTATTCATATTCTCTGCATTAAAATCACGTCTTTTAATACGCCAATATTTTAAAATAGCAGTTTTTTTCACCGGGCACTTTATTATTTGAGCTGTGTGGTCTGAAAGAGCAAATTCAATCACTTCAGTTTTACATTTGGATTTAAAGTTATGTGCGATATTGTCTATGCACGTTTGGCTACGTATCCTGGTTGGTTGTTTTAAAGCTAATGTTAGATTGAAATTTAATAACAGACATTCAAATTCCAATACAATATTATTTTTTTTCATTACGTCAATATTAAAGTCTCCCGTCAGTACAACATGCGCATATTTTTTGTTACATATGATTCGTAATATTTTGTCTAACACCCCATAGAATGTGATTATATTATTTATTTTTGGTACCCTGTATACACACAAAATAATAATATTATACTGTATGAGCTCTACACCGCAACACTCTATTACACCAGTTATTGATAAATTTGCTATCTGTGGCAACTCTTTCCACTGATGCCCGTTTCTAATTAAAATGCACGCACCACCACGCTTACTATTTTTTCTACAAAACACTGATGCTAAACAATAATTAGGTACATTTAAGTGGTTTTCGTAACCTGACATCATACAATTTTCTGTAATACACAGGGCGTCAATATTAATGTTCTTTTCTTCTAGTTCCTGAAGGCAAACAGTTAAAGCATCTGTCTTATTTAACAGGCCTGCTATATTCTGATGCATCACGTATATACTATTACTAACGAAAAAACTGTTTTTCTGTTTCTAGTACATGTGTGGGTTCGTGGGTCGTTAATGTAACCAAGTGATTTCTAGAAGACTGAGTGTTAAAACACTGTATGTTCCTAATTAAAAGAAGAAGATTAGCAAAAACGGTGCGGAGTCCAAAGTTGTTTAGTTGACCAGATTGTCTAAAGAATGTGTTGTAGTTATAGTCGATATTTGCATGTGAATCCAACACATATGCATACTTATGTTTCCTAACATTTTCATACAAAAGTTGATTAAAGGTATAGAATTTACATTATATTTATAAGTTGGTAAACAGATAATAATGTTAGTATGTGATATGGCACTGAGAATGTTCCTTATGTCTAATATTAGTTTAGAGTAGTTATTACTTATTTTAAAGTCCTGTCCGGTTTTAAGGTCACTGATTGTGTATTAAACCCGGAGACAACACTGTCACTAAGTAATTAGTTAATTTTGTATCAGTTAACTTATTTTTATTCACTTCTGTACAGTTATAATATTTTTAAATATATAATTAACACAGAGATTTTTTTTTACGTTAGGCTAGAGGCAGCGCCATCTACCCTCCATGTCTGTGTCTCATGTCTACCCGCCATCTGCTTGTCATGTGGTCCCATTTAAATTTCACCAAGATGTGAAGAACTTCGGAGATATACATCAGAACTCTTCAATAAATGACGGCAAATCACTCGGGATAGCTGCAATCGGATGTCTGTTTATTTTTTACATCATTTCATAAAATAACATCACTTTAGCACGCACTAAAGGGGTAAGCAGGTGTGAACAGTTCACCCTGTTATACTCTAATGCCACCGTTTTTGTTTAAGTTGCATGTTTCTGGGTTAATCTATTCTGGCTTCACTTTGGAGAAATGGTCCATTATGTACCACAACTGAAAAGTGAAAAATAAAAAACTTTTTAACAAAAAATACAATCGAATTCAAAATAAAAACACTACAAAGTGAAAAATAACTTCAATTTCGGAAGTCGGTGTCAAAAAACGAAGAAACCAAAACAAGAACACCGACTTCCGAAATTGAAGTTATTTTTCACTTTGTAGTGTTTTATTTTTTTCACTTAATGTTTGTGTGTCAAAAGAAAAATACGTGTCCAATATTTTTATTAATCTACTTTTCAGTTAACTAACCTATTGGTAGAATGACTAAAATGTATGGGATTTCCAAGCGCTAAAGAAATGTCGCATGATCAATCAAACAAAGGAGATCAACCACTTTCTTTGGGTCTTTGGTACCGACATTAAGTTCTTTGTACAGCAATGAACAGCATCAACACTTATTTCAATATAAACCTTAATGTACAAGAATACTTGCAGAATTAACTTGCTTTTGATAACTAGTGGTAATAACTAGATAACTTGATTCTAAAAGATAATTGCAAGGGGAATGTTATGAAAACTTAATAAAAAAATGTTGAAATAAAACAAAAAGATAAAAATTATTACTTAACTAGCTTTTTCTGCAGCTTCGCCTGCGTTAAAAGTGTTTTATCATCCCAAAGATAACATGGGTTATACCGAGCTGAAAGAAGCCTACGGGCTATTCCAGACTATAATCTGTCTCTGTGCCAAATTTCTTCCAGATCCGTTTAGCCGTCATGGCGTGATTTAGTAACACACATACATCCACACAATCATCCATCTAAACTTTCACATTTATAATATTAGTAAGATACTTGCGTTGGAAGGCCTCCCACTAGGAAGAGCGACGACGTGGTCAAGGCTGCGAGAGTCCAGTGGATGCGAAACGCTCAGGACCGATCAGTGTGGCGACGCTTGGGAGAGGCCTATGTCCAGCAGTGGACGTATTTTGGCTGAAATGATGATGATCTCCATCACTCATTACCCCTACAAGTACGTCGTCTAAAAATGTTGCCGGTGCGTTAACAGGGCGGTGCGTGCCCATAAACCAAACTACCGTGCCGTACAACGCGTATCAATTTGGTTGATCTCCTTTTGGCTCCAATCGCCATAGCTGATAGAATCACATTTATCTAACCTCTAGAGCCTTGGTGTTCCTCTATCTACTCGTATATCCATCTCTTTCAATCTGATTTTATGATGACATCGATCTATTCAGCAATGTGAGATAGTTTATCTGGAAAAACTATTCTTCCGATAACTTTTCCCAAAAATAGCCCGTTTTTTCTTATAACTTACTCATAATTGGGGCTTAATAATAAACATGTTAAGCCCGTATTAGATAAATATTCCTTTTGTTATGTTGTAACAAAGATATTAAGCAATCAATGCTTGTTAGTTATACAGTACATTAGAGATACATAGATACTAGTAGCGTTATTATCCGTAACCTACTGAGGCCTGTGGCACATGTAACGTATGTAACCCACATAGAATAAGTTGTTTGTTGTTTTTTTTAATTTCAAAGAAAATTATTATTATATTTAAATATTCTATTGTAATAATATGTGGCATTATTGATCTTTTTATAATAATTACTGAATTTTATATTTGACTGTATTTTTGAAATCAAATTATTTATAAATGACTGTTAATTATTTAGATACTGTTATTTACTACATTTTTAATGTTTTCACTCAATTTAATCGATCCTTTTTTAATGTTCGGTTCTATTTTGCTCAATTTTTCTACACAATGTATATATATTGTTAAGAAATAAATTATTTATGACTTATGTAAAAGAGAGTCACAAACAGCTGATTCGGATCGGTGTTTTTCATATTTACAAGAAATAGCAAGTGGGAATTCCACGAGAGTCGCTGGCCTGTGCTGTATTGGTTGTCCCCGCACATCCCGGAGTCGTTAGTATTACATCCGTACAAAGAAATAAAGGATATATTGTAGCGTTACGTTTAGCTCAGAGGGAGCTTAACGTAAGCCACGTTAATAAAATTAAATAATTATGAATTAAATGTTATTAAAATTAAAACTAAGAAAATAAAAAGGATATAGTTAATAAAACGGTAGGGCTTCGCACGACGTGGGCAGCCAGCAGGCATCCAGGCAGCAGCTCGGGCAGGAAGTCGTGGAATGCTCGAGGTAGGCAGGTGAGCAGCGGACGAGTAGACAGGTGGTAGCCAGATAAGCGGGTAATCGGGCAGGTAGGCAGTGGAGTAGGCAGCAGGATGGAAGCAGGTCGGATAAACAGGCAAACAGGTAAGTACGTAGGCTCCAAGGGATGTGGAGGCCGGCTATGGCTCAAAACAAATGTCTTAGTGCAGTGTATTTTGTGGAGTCAGCATATATCGTCATGCTATCATGCAAATATCAATATTACATAAACTCACGCCTTTTTCCCATGGGGGTAGGAAGAAACTACTAACTACCAATCAGCGAGGCCTTCGATTCCAAGAGATACCCGTTGAGGGTGTTTCCATGAAATAATGCTCTCGGGATCCACACAAAATATATTTAATTGGAGCACTTCAGATAATAATAGTTTTACATAAGCTGATAATTCATAGTTTAGAGGTTTCCAGGAGTTTTCAGATCAGAAAATTCACTTGGTATCATTAAGTAGTCAACCGACTTTCGGCTTTCAGTCCGGATTCGAAAACTCAAAAATCGACGCCCGTTTTTCTTCGTTCTGTGTTCTATCTACATTTCAAATTCAAATTTCAATTAAGAAATAAAGACCAGAACGAATAAAAACGGTTCACAAAGGGGTCATTCTACGCTACCCTTATAATAGTGTAAACCTAGCTTAAAGGAGGTTTAGTCCATGGTACTTAAGTAACGGTCTATAGTTTTAAGAAAAATAAAAATAGACAGACAGATGTCATGTCAGATGAAAATGTCACAATAGAAAAATATTGCAAGAATTACAAATTATCAATATAATTTAAGTTTCAGATATTAAAACAATCAGAGATAACTAAAAGTATGCTTTTCAGATGATAACAAAAGAAAGAAAACATCAAAATGAATTGCAAAAGTAATAAAATATCAAAATATATGAAGGTATGGTTTGTATAGTGTTATGAATTGTAAATAGAGTTAAAAAATGTGGATCTGTAAATCAGAACACCACAATATAGAAATGAACGCACAAGTTCAGTAAACAATAGATAATTATATTATTTATATAGACATGTATGCAAGGGGTGCAACTATTGCTAAGCCTTAAATTGCGCAATACATTTCTAAATTGTTCCTCACTGCCGAGTAATGAAGGAAGCACTACTTACCCCTACGACATGTCTTAGGATCGACAACAATAAACCCATGTGTCAGTAAGTAGCACTTTAATATAACAGCGAAGAACAAAACAATCTAGCTCAAACGGTAAAGGAGGTTCTATTGTTGTTGCAATTGTAGGTCTGTCACAAATATTAGAGACTTATGAATTATATTTTGTATTCTAATACATTATACACCTTTACACAAATTGAATTATATTCTTAAAGGAACGTCCTCACTGGGAGCAGTCTTTCGTGAGCATTTGTAAGCATGCAATCGTAGACGAGCAACACATGCTTCCCAGCGAGCCCAGCATTGACTTTCGAGCAAAACTATGAACGTTCTAGTCGAACATTCGAATACAATCTCGTTAAATGTCATTCATTTCAAAATGTCGGATACAGTGGTTGTGGCAGCAGCTTTATTTTTGTCCATGATGGTCACAAACACTTAAGATCAAGAACTGTTCTTTGCTTTACAAGTGGCCAGTTATATTCCTACATACATACTCATTCATTTAATTATCTGAGTACTCGGTTTCGAGCATTTTATTTGCGTGAACATTCGAATCCGAGCAGTTTCCGCGAAAATCGTTATAACCGGACGAAGTTCGCGCTTGCGTATAAGCTTTGTAACGCTCGGCTCAACGTCCAAACCACTCGAATATTCGACGTCGAATGCTTATTACAAGTGAATGTTCTCAGTGAGGTCGCTCCAATTGACTATTACTCTCTTACATTTAAAATACCATCAACCTAACATTATTGGTGTGAATTAAATTAAATTGTTGTGAAGCTAAGTTAAGTAAGAAAAGGATATCCAACCTCAGACAGTAGCTGTAGAAGCAGAAGTCAACCATGTGCTATGGTTTACCACGTGCCAGGCTTTGGACCATATTTATATCAAAGCGTTCCCATCCATTTGCGGCAACGAGCATAAGACAAACTCATGTACATCATATTGTGACTGTTCCTAAATGACCCCAGGCTGATAAAATTTTTGTTTTTCCTAAAATGCCCTAGACTTAGAGTTAAAGGTCGGCTACTTCTGAAGAAGTAGAATCTGTGCCCCAACCAGCCGCACAAATTTGTGAGGTTCGTCTTCCTGACTTGGTCGCCTCTCCACCGTGTAAACGAATTCCAAATTATAGTTTTGTTTTGTTTTGGAATTCACAGTTATAAGATTATAACTTGGAAGTGGTTTAGAAGAATAAAATATAACTTAAGGGATATAAACTAAATTCTTTCAATTAACTAAAGGTTGTGTGAGAAACCCTTTACACTAATGTATAGAGTATTTAAATCAAAGACCGAATAGTGGTCGCGGATAATGAATTTACATTCATGAGTTATTACAAATAGAAGTAACTAATATGGCAAAGAGTTTTAACTCAGGAAGCCATTCAAGCCATCATTTCCTAGGTGTTTCCGCTGGTAAGAAGAAATGATGAAACAAACTTATCTGTTAGACATAAGGACTATATTAGTAAAACAATAGTGATGTTTGAAGTTAATTAAACAAAGGGATTGCAAAGTGCAATATTTACCTAACGGAAGGGAATTGGTAGGAACGCTACGCTTGCTTTGATAAATACATTTACTTGAATTACGTTAATGAGTTCATTGACAATAGTCTAGATTTCCCACCCAAGTGACGTGAGACCACCTGTACAGCAGGTACGTCGTACTTGTAATGCTGGTCCTAGAACACAAATCCTTTGAGAAGGCTCTGCAACGGTCCTTGCAATACATGTTTCCCTAAACATAAACATGTCTTACACAATCCTAAGGCAAGGACGGTTTTGTGCCTAAGTGACTTTGCCATTGAGCGAGACATGCTCCCAGAATTACTGGACGCGCACTAATAAATAGCTCACTCTCGACCTAAACACCCTTTACTAATACAATACAAAACTAGCAAGCGTACCGTAGACTCAGTCTGATGCAGGTTCACCACAATTGCTTGCTATATGTCGAAATGGATTAAGTCGTCACTTCACACTTCTTTAAACTTCCCCATTTCGAGAGTGCTCTAGAGAAATTGACAGCTGTGCGACGTCAACAACGGCGTTTTTCCAATAGGCACCCATCGTGTCTCGTTAAATATTATTTTTTATTCAGATATTGGCCCGAAAGCCTGGTGCGACTTAACGAGACACGACTCTAACATTCATTAAAATGATCATATCCCAGTGTGTGATGTTCGGCGGTGACTACCCCCTTTAGTTTATAAGTGTACATACATCAAGTGCAATGCAATGAGACCAACAGTCAGACCTTATAAGGAAACAGTATATTTTAACAACTAACATTTGGTTGTCCTACGTGCCCAATTAAGAGCGGCCATATTTAGCCTATTTTATACAGAAGTGAATATTAGCGGTTCCACCTTCCATGTATGTAATGTCAGTTAAAACTCAATAAAGGTCCATAGTCAAATGAGTAATTGTTTAGTGTATAAATGATGGATTAGGGTATGAAAGTGTAAAAGAAGACTTCACCGCTTCCCTAAACCAAATGTTATTGAAATATTCTGTCAGGTGTGGACTAGGATATAAATACAGGGTCTCGCCACGCTAGAACCAAAAGGTACATTAATGATTTGTCCCTACCTATGTAATATAATGATTAAAACTTACCCACAATCATTCTTCACTCACTCACATGTAATTAGTACGAGATTGGACTAAATTATAATTAACTTAATAATTAAACTTGTTACCACGACACGACTTTCGATTATTCGTTCTAAAGCTACACCTCAAGTATCTCTAACACTCTAGTATCATGACTCGTGCGTCTTCTTTCGTTCCTCACCAACCGACCGTTCTATCTCTCTGCCTAAGATCAAGTGTCCCTTCAACCAGCCCGTCTCCTCCATCTCATCCTAAAACTACCTGCTTTCTCTTCAGTTCAGTTATCATTTTTTGCATTTCTTAATCGATTTGGGACTGGTTCGTGTTAGATATCGGATATTTGAAGACTCTTTAGAATTTCATTGGAATATTACTTTTGTCTTGACAGCTTTTACATTGAAAGGCAATTTATGAGCCTCTTTAAAAGGTTTGGTGTTGGTTTATCCTTTTAAAATGTATAGTGTTCCATAGTTTATGACGCCTGCCTGTCGGACCGTACTTGAAACCCGAGTGCTTGTGTCTCAATTTGGTCTGCACATGTGGCGGTAATGCGCAGTTTTAAATATAAAATAATATTCGGTAATTAAATTATATAGATAAATGGCGTGTAGTCACAATATCATGCAACAGCGGCCATACATGGAGTATTTTACTTCATAATATAAATAATCGGAAGATTCCTTCACGATGTAAAATAGGGAAAGATGCCTGGTTCCTCGAACCGTCACAAATCAATTTTGCAGTGGATTTTTTTTACCAAAATTTAAGGCGCTATATACGCCCCAATGTTAAGGACCTACATACCCTTAAGTGCCGTAAAACGATAACTTTCTAAAGCATACTCCTTAGTAACAGCTAGGTCAAAAGGTTTGATTTTTTTTTTATTTATTATTGATTTATGTACATAATTTTGAACACAAGGTTTTTTCGTGTAACTAATAGTTTTGCTTTAAAAAAATAATTAAGCACACGATATTTTTTCGCAACTTTTGGCAACTCCTTCAAAACGACTTGGATGTTTAAAAATATATTTACACAGAAAAATTGATGGCTGGAATATCTTCATAAATAACATAGCATATGTAAATCAAATAATATTTTTCAAACAAAACTGTTTAAAAGGAGGTTCAATATTGATGTTTTGGCTCCGAGTGGGCGCACGGCCAGTACTGCGTTAACATTGGGGCGTATATAGCGCCTTAACTTCATTTCTTCTAAATGCTTTAGAAAGTTACTGTTTTACGGCACTAAAGGATATGTAGGCCCTTAATAATATTTCACCGGTCCTTAGAATTGAGCGTGCAGCTCCTTCGAGTCAAAATGTCAATGATCCTCCCCAGCTCACAGATAACAAACTAATTATTTTACAATTCTGAAACGATATCTACTAAACAAAGACTTCAAAACAATTCCATGAGGTGGAAAAATCTGTGAAATCACCATATAACAAGAAAATTATAATGCCCGAGATCTTGAGGTGTGACACAGGGACTCGACTAAGATTCATCAAAATAATTTATTACCAAAATAACTATTAAATCTACCATTTGGTTGATCTATAATACCGACTGCAACTATTGGAACTTTGGGACAACACGATTTGCAGGATTTCCTTGAATCGTTCGTTACTAAGAATGCTAAAATGTGATTGGTCGGTTAAACCGCGTTTTGAATTTATAATATTTAATAACCACGACCTTCGCAGGGTGGCTGGTAGCAGCTGGATGACAGTTGCAAAAAATCGAACCAAATGGCGTACAATTGCAGAGGCCTATGTCCAGCAGTGGAATGCTATAGGCTGATGATGAATTACCATGTTTTTAACCCCCGACGGAAAAAGAGGGGTGTTATAAGTTTGAGGTGTGTTGCTATGTATCTGTGTGTCTGTGTATCTGTGTGTCTGTCTGTGGCATCATAGCGCCTCAACGGATGAACCGATTTTGATTTAGTTTTTTTTTGTTGGAAAGGTGATTGTGTCGAGAGTGTTCTTAGCTATGTTTGAAAAAAATCGGTTGAGCCGTTCAAAAGTTATGGGCGTTTTACTGTTAGAATCGGGATGTTTTCGCAAGATAAATGTGTCGGGGGTTTTTTAAATTTTGAAATTTTACTTGTATATATTCAAGTTGCTATATTTTGATGTCAAAACTTTGTCTATAATTTTAGCTTTAAAATTTAACTATTAAAACAACTTTTAGGTATTACCTAAATTGAGACTTACTTAATCCGCCAATCAGAAATTAAAACCAATGAACGAATATCATGATAGTTATCGAATGGGCGCGGAATTCAAATTTCAAATTGCAAAAATAACACCACGTTACAGTGCCACCAGAAAAATGACGCGGCAAAAAAATTTACTTCTATGTATTTCTTTATATTTTTTCTCATTAATCAAATCGGTTCTGTATCTGTTCAAGATAATTTATTTTCGTAAGTAATAATAATTCGTGATTTTTCTTGAATTAATGCATAACTTAAACCAACTTAATACAAAAATAATATTCTAAAGATTCAACTGTGCTCACGGGCTTTTGGCCCGGGGCCCTCCTTGCGCCTGTACCATTTTGCCCGCTCTGCCCGTCTATTATTACGCCACTGATAGATACTCTATTTATTTAGGCCCATGAGTACATTGTAGGACAAGATGAAAAGCGTTTACGGGTAACGAATTAATGAGAGATCTAAACTAATATTATTATAAACAGACCTTTTGTTTGAAAACCATACTCTATTAATGTTTCGACTCTTTGATGTGTTAGGCGATTTCTTTTTTATCCTATCGTAGTTGTGTTAGTGGCATTGGAAAGAGAAATAACTGCTATTTACGTACTTTTAAGGTTCACTATTGCATCTGTGGTCCAGTGAGTGTAAGCTTTCCTGCTGTGCATGAGGTCCTAGGTTCGATTTCCGCGTCTAGAAAAGTGTTGTTGGATAGAAAAATGTGTAATTATTCTATCCAATAACTTAATAATAGCCTGAAGTCTGGATATTTGCCCGTTTTATGGAAATAGGCTCACATGCTGTGATTGCAATGGACTTAAACTGATGTAACTGGCGAAATGATGGTGTATAGAACAACTCTGCCTTCAAATCAAATCATTTATTTCTTTGCAAACATAGGTAATTGATACGTAGATGTTATTTTTTACATAATTAAGTCCTCCATATTCTACCGTCGCATGGGCATGCAAATAATATACAATTCTGAAATTTAATGGAATTAAAAATATACAATACGAATAAAGATAATTGTCAAATTTAATTAAATAAATGTCGGACCGGTTACGCTAGTAAAAATTATCACAATGATAGCAAAACAAAATAATAAATATGTCAATCAGAATACTTGGTAGCAGCTATAACAATAACAAGTAAAATTTCAAAATTTAAAAATCCACCGACACATTTTTATTTCATGCTACATAATTTATCTAGTACATAAGATACGCTTCGATCGGCAATCTATTGAACACGTACCTTATTATGACACCTTAACTTGCTCGCTTGCTTTTTGATATTTCGTTATGAGTGAGTGAGTGAGTGACCTTACGATTTTAATATATGTAAAATAGATAGAAAAAAAAACCAAGTGCGAGTCGGACTCGCGCACGTAGGGTTCCGTACTATTATTGCAAAAAACGGCACAAAAATCACGTTTCTTGTATGGGAGCCCTACTTAAATATTAATTTTATTCTGTTTTTAGTAGTTGTTGTTATACGAGTAGCGGCAACAGAAATACATCATCTGTGAAAATGTCAACTGTCTAGCTATCACGGTTCATGAGATACAGCCTGGTGACAGACAGACAGACAGACTGACCGCGGAGTCTCAGTAATAGGGTCCCGTTTGCCCTTTGGGTACGGAACCCTAAAAAGAAGATTATTGTTTTTTTGCCGATTTTAAGCTCGACTGCTTCCACGGGTAGCTTTAAACAATGGATGTTTTTTTTTAATTTGTATGTGGGTCCGGTTAACCAATAAAAATACAGAAAATAAATAATGTGGTCAAGTGGACTCGCGGGTCCAGTAGCGAGTGGGTCCAGCTGACCAAAGACTCGCGAAAACACCCCGATTCATACAGTAAAACGCCTATAACTTTTGAACGGCTGAACCGATTTTATTGAAACATAGCTAAGAACACTCTCGAAAAAATTACCTATAAAAAAAAACGAAATCAAAATCGGTTCATCCGTTTAGGAGCTATGATGCCACAGACAGACACACAGATACACAGCAACAGTATAGTTAGGGGGTTAATAAAATAAGTCAAACTGTCAATGATTCATGTTTAAAGTCGTCAATTTTGTAAAAACATTTCTCGATTAATATTTTGTTTAGCGTCCTTTTAAATTTTATTACAGTCATATTTTTTATTACATAAGATACTTTATTATAAATGCGCGGGGCAATACCAAATTAAAACTTTTCTGCATTAGCGTGGTTTTACATTTCAAATGACACACCTGGTTTAAATATAGTGTCCGTATTAGATTTCTTCTGACTTCCGACAGTTTTTTAAATAATAATTTTAAAGATTTAAAATAGGGAATACTGATATCTGTTGTTTTTAGACATAACATTGAGCTTATACATCTCTGTCGCATTATAAATACAACTAGCCTTACCAAAACACAAGCGTAAAGTTGTGTTATTATGACCCATTTTATTTCTAAGTGGCCACATATTGATTTACCACATCACCGCTTACCATCAGGCGAGATAGTCGTAAAAACTCGAGCGAATCGATAAAAAACATGCTACACGCTAGTTGACAGCTCTAACAAATCCTAAAAACAAACAGGAACAAATAGCCAACTAACAACGCATGTATAACTCGCGGCAACAACAGTGACGTCACCAAAATCAAACGTAATCGCAGCTATCAAAATGTTGTCGAAATTGGGAGCTTTTCGATGGATACGTGACACGATATGTTATGTTACATGCTGGATTGTGTTGTAAGTTTAACACAGCTGATTAGTATTTTTTTGTGTTGTAAGTTGAATAGACACGCATTTTTATGCGAATTTTTAAAGTGTCTAAAAATATCGAGTTTTTTTACGCGAATGGTGACGTAATAAATTCATCATAATCAAAAGCCTATAGCAGTCGACTGTTAGACATAGGCCTCTGCAATTGCACGCCATTTATTTCGAGCTCCGGCAATCTCATCCATCAGGATTCAATAAATTAGAAACGCATAAAGAATCACAATTAATATGTCTTTATGCGTCTTTGAAAATTATGGGTTCTTGAAATGAATCTGCATTAAACTATTCCCAAAGGTTTTGCTCGTAGTCATTGGGAGAAACAAACTCAAGTACACAAACAAATAGACAAACTTCTAGGATTTGTGATTGCCTAGAGATAAGGTATGTACGTATAGATTTACAGAACGACGTTTTTTTTTAACCATGTAATAGATTTTTTTTAATTATACTAAACGAGGATCTGCACGATGACGATGACATCGAGAGGGAACGGAGGGCGTTGTCAGTCCGATGCAATATGCTGGCCCGCAGGTTTGCGCGATGTACGAGGGAAGTAAAGATCACACTTTTCAAGGCGTATTGCCAGACCTTCTACACGTGCAGCCTGTGGATTTGACATACGCAGAGGGCTTACAACGTTCTCCGGGTCCAGTATAATAACGCTTTCAGGATACTGTTGGGGCTCCCACGTTTCTGTAGTGCATCAGGGATGTTTCCAGAAGCGAATACTGATAGTTTTCAGGCGATAATGCGGAAGAGGACAGCATCCCTGATGCACAGGATGCGGGGGAGCGTAAACAGTATCCTGAAGGTTATTGCGGATAAACCGGACTGCCCTTTCCTGGGGTACTGGACCCGCTTGCACAGCGGCGGCTCCAGCGCAACAGGAAATCGATATTTGAACTAGGTAATTGAATTATTTGTTAATTTACTTGTTATTTATTAATTTATTTGTTATTTATTAATTTTATTGTGTGTATGGATTATTATTATTTTTATAAGAATGACATTATTATATTATGTAAATTTACTAACATAAGTGTATTACTAACAAATTATGGATCATGGTCCGAAATAAATGATTGATTGATTGATAAAATATTCCTTCTTTTACTTCCAGAGAAAAGACAACTGGACAAATAAACTCACCAGTACAGCATCCACATCGCGTCTTGCTTCTAATATTATTCCGATCCCGTCCCAAATTACCGCGACCAAAGAATATCGCTGTATTACCATAATGGCCGCTAACAAACGCATCAGAATGGCTTTCGATACAATTGGTCAGACCAGACCTCACATTTACAGCCTCGAACGTGTTTTTGACAGAGGGAGAAGATGATGTGAAATGCATTTGGGATTCTGCGAGGATTTGGTTTTTTTCGGGAACTGTTTGAATTAAATTCGGTATATAGGTATGAAACAGAATTTGGACCAAGTTTACTTAATAAGTATTTTAGACTATTTAGGAAGGTGAAGGTTCACAGAGTGCCTAGACAAATTGACAGATTATCAGCTATAACGACTTTCAACCAATGGTACGTTGTTCGAAAAACCACGAGAAATGGTGGTTTCATCGACAATGAACACAGAATCTCACTTTGTATATGTCCTTGGATACATAGATAGAATACATCTATAATATGTCATCCGAATAAACTGCAGACAATACAATTCAACAAATTGCAAAAACATTGGTCAAGGAAGATTGTGGATATCCTTGTGTCAAATCTTTTACTGTCCAGCACCTGTAGCCAGGTTGATAATCTACAATCGATAACGCTAATAGAAAACTAATCTATGTATAGGAATGACACATCTGAACCTTAAGTGACGTGGTCAGACCAAACGAATAGAAGGCCTTAACGATTGTAGAATGAGATTCGATAGGGAACGTTTGTAACTTGGCTAATGAGCTGGCCTTTTTCTCGGGTTCTCGCCCGATAATGTAGAGCCGGCATTACAATAAGACGCGCGGCATCACAACCGACCTTTAAAAGACTATACTTGAAGACTACTTGACTATATTGAAGGAGGATTGAGGACACTAGTCTACCTGTCACTATGACCTTATTCTTGTTGGTGCTGTATTGCTTTCTTGCCACTATATTTATATGTATGGATCTTTTTCAGTATTTTTTATTTAGTGCCTATTATGTTTGTCAATTATCATTTGATTTAAAATTGCACCAAGTGCAACCCCCATCGTGTCCAGGCCCTTCCATTCTGGGAAGCCTTGCCTGGAAGAGTCCAGTAACCTCATACCTACTTTAGAAGCAGGTATTTAAACCTCCATACCATGACATCACAGATAATATACCAGAAAAAATCCTCGAAATATCCAGCTCAAAAATAAGCAGCACATTTCCTCAATCCCACGATCAGCATACAGATTGCTATATATATACATGTTTCGAGCCGCGTCTCTGTCTCCTACATCATAGTAACAGATGGCGCATTACGTTTTATCAAGATGAGGGTACGATTCGATGGGAGCCAGGCATATCTCTGTATTTTATGTTTTTTTTTTGTATTGCAATCTTTCTTTATTGGACGGATTGTATCGATCATGGGAGTTTGATTTCGAGTGGATTTTGGGCAGAGTGGATGATGGATCTTCTCTGAAATTTGCTGGGTTATAATAAATCTGGCAGTACAGGCTGTGGGGGTGCTCTTTGCCCAGCATCGGGATCACATAGGTTGAGTAACTAATAAATAAAATATTTGGAAGATGGTGGTGGTGATGGTGGTTTGCTTCAAAGTTACGTCTTAACAGCTGGTCTAAATATATTTACTGATGAATGAGTAAACCATTACTTACTTAATTCGGCAAATTTTGTCAATTTTAAATGTTGGTCTATAAATAGACTTATCATCTTCAGGAGTGGCCTAGTTACCGCCGCCAATGACCGTGATCTGTAAATAAGAATAGATAATAAGTCCACGACACTATAATCTATCTCTTATAAATAAGCCACAATAAGGAATTATGAATCAAATAGAACCAAGTCATCTAAGTCATATTTTTTATGAAAAACACTTTCCGAAGAAACAACAAGCAGCAAAATGGAAATAAAGCACATAAACAAAATTTAAACGCTTTAAGTTATAACAAGAAAGATGTTTTTCGATGTAATAAGAAAGCATTGATCTCAATCTCCCCTTGTGCTAAGCAATGATTGAGGTCTGCGATAAACCGAGCGAGCTCACAAAATACTTTTAAAGTAATGTTTTGAAGGCACGAGGGTTAATAACGTAGTAGGGAACACAGATGCTATTCAGTGCTTTTCACTAAGCGGATTCAGTCACAATCAATAAATACTCGAATAAATCAAAATTTAAACAATAACAAACTTAAAATTGGAACTAGCGCTAAACGCGAACATTGGCAACAACTGAGAGAGTTCGGAATTGAATTGCCAACCGTTCAATCGTAAATTCAAACACGCGTGGTGGTATCGCCGATGTTAATTCGATTAAATTGCAGTCATGCCGTCATAGGCACAACGGAGCGATTCTCTGATGAAATGTCGATCTACTCCATTCAACTATGGATTTGTTGATGAAATGCCTAACCGTGCCTGGATTCTAAAATTGTGAAACACAAATCAGAACAAAAGATTTTTGATTCTAAAATTCAGTTTTAAAGGCCATTTTTTGTTGTTTTGTGTTTTAACTCATCGTGATATGCGTGAACGAACGCTTATTCACTTTGTTAGCTTTATAGGATGAATCATAGAAGTTGAAATAAAATCATTATAATCTTTCTAGCCTTTTTAGGGTTCCGTAGTCAACATAAGAACCCTTAAGGTCTATCCACAAATATCAGGGCCGTGCCCGGGATGTGACAGGGCCGGGCCCAGGCATTGAAGCTCCACCACTGGCCGACTTTCCGCAGCTTAGCTCATAGACTCTTAGTACTAGAAAGCTATAATTTGGCATGGATATACGTATTAATGACGCCAAAAAATGTTTAGGGTCCTCCTGTACACGTAAAGTGGGGATGTCTTTTTTCTCGTCTTTACCATGGAGAGTGTTCCCCGTCCCTGCCAGATAAATGATTGCTTTTGGATATTTGAAAAAATTCACGGCAGTAGTATATTTAACAAAATTAAAAGGAAAACTATCACAGCTAAGTAAGCTTAACAAGTTTATGAGTAACTTAGACTAACTTATAAAATGTACTTGAAAAATAAAAAATAAATCTTTACGTTAGAGCAATGTTCAGTGCTTTCAATGTGTATGAACTTAAGTATTTTTACCTATTTATGTTGGTGAATATAGCTGTTTGTACGGAACCCTCGGTGTGCGAGCCCGACCCGCACTTGGCCGTTTTTTTTTGTTGTGGTCGAATTGCAGTCTAGCCGGATGCTGCTCAGTACATGTTTGTATTCAGCTTCATCTGGCTAGAAGGTACATACATTTTACAAGATGTGAGTTACACCATACTCTTTAGCAAGACTGACTGTCAGATTTACAGGCTTCTGACTTCCCATAACGACAGTCAAAAACCTACAAATAACCACCGGGACTAATTATGTCTTCACGTACTTTTCGAAACAAGGAGTAATAAAAACATAAGAACAATACTATTTCTACTACAGCGTTTCTAACCCATATCAAGCAAAAAAATACTTCTTCGCAAAGCAACATCATCGATCTACCGTCTCTAATAAAATATAGAGCAATACACCTGTGCCACACTATTTAGGGAAAAGGTCTCACAGAAACATTGACCCTGCTAGTAAAGAAGCTTGCATACTTGCCGCAGACAGGAGCCAAGTTGGCAAAATGGAATAGTATTGGATACTCCACCTGTGAAAATGAATGTGCGGAGTGAATTAGGAGGATTCAATGAATACAACCGAAGCTGTATTTTTTTATAATAAAGATAGGCTTTCGCCTGACCATTATCTCACCTCATGGCAAGCGATGATGTGGTCGACGATTTAGCACGCTCGCTTAGAAAAACCTATTCATACTTGACTTAAAGACCCCGAGGTTTTAGCTATCGGGCATCACAGACTCCGGCAGGGAATTACACTCCTTAGCTGTGCGCAAAATGAAAGTATTTGCAAAACGCTTTGTGCGTATGGGTAGGGTGTCTAACATTTACAGATGGCGCATCGCCGTACTTCTTGTACTTCGATGACGAAACAGGTAAGGCGGAATTATATCATGCAATTTCATCAGAAACGTTAATTAACGTGGTCCATAGACTCAAATAGAAAAAGAAGATGTAATCTTCTTTTTCTATTTGAGTCTATGGATAACTCTTTAGATATTTTGGGACAGATATTTAGTCGCAGTCGTAGCAGCCACGCCAATTACAGCGTCAGTGCCGTTCATTAGGTCCTCCAAAGTTCAGGTGTATGGACACTTGGGGCACTCCAGCATGGTGAACTCAAACGGCTCTTCTCTAAGCCATGACAAGCGGCCCTTTTTAGGATCAAATAACAGAAACAACAAACAAAAACAAGCCCACTTACTGGGCCCAAACTATCTGAAGAGTTAATTATCGACTCGAGAAGAAAAAATGTCAGGGGCAATGTTCTGACTGGGGCAATGTCCCAATGACCCAACGAGAGAAAATTTAATTTCAACACGGAATCCGGGATAGTATAAAATCAATTGAGTGACTTGACTGGCTTAGTAGAGGTTTTAATAGAAACAGATAAAATCGTTTTACTTGGAAATTGGATCCGATAGAAGATGTTTTATCGCTGTATCGGTTTTAATGAATTTGTTGTGGTCTGCGACGAGGAATTTCACACAATGCAAACGTCTTGTGGAATGGAAAATGTTGTTGGTTTGTTCTGGTTGGATTTGTATACCAGGATTTTATTTTATTGTGTTACAAATCTTAAATAATTGTTTTTATCCGCCATTGTACCTGTAGAATGAACAATGTAGTACAAGAAAAAAAAAGTGTTTTAAGAGTTTTGTTTCACAATAAGGTAAATTCTACCTATCAAAAAACGAAACAGGTTATATCTTTAAATTAACTTGAAAAACAAAATCAAAATTCACTGCATTAATACTTCCTTGCGTTAACAAAATCAATATTGTTATTTGTATCTAATACCCAGTATAATCGTAACATCAACCACAAATTTGGTAAAGTTTATGGATTACTTATTCAACAATATGGATGTTTGCGTTCAGGTGGTATATAGTCCCAATGTGGAATCTCTTCTACAATAAGTAATCGGAACAAATTGAAAAGGTTCAAAGAAAAATTTTGAAAGCCATGCATTAATTACCGTTTAAATTGGTCGGTTAACAATCAAGAAGCACTCTCCTAGAGATGATATTTTTGTTTGATTTGTGTAGCAATGTATATGACTGTATTGATATCCGCAATGAGATGAGTTACATAGTTCCTAGGACAACAGTCCATCGCCGGGCGTGCGCACATGCCCTATTTGCAGTGACCTCTTGTTGCGGCTTACCAATAACTTTAACGAAACTTGCATCATATTGATATGTTCGCTCTTCATCATATCAGCCAAAAGACGTCCACTGCTGGACATAGGCCTCTCCTACGCTTCGCCACATTGAGTGGCCCCGAGCGTCCCGCATCCAGCGGATCGCCGCAACCTGCACCAGGTCATCGGTTCACCTGGTGGGAGGTCTTCCAACGCAACGTCTTCCGGTTCACGGTCACCACTCAGGACTTTTCTGCTCCATCGACCCCCCGTTCTGCGATGCCCTGCCTAGTGCCACTTAAGTTTGGCAATTTTTGGGCTATGTCGGTAACCCTTGTACTCTTGCAGATCTCTACATATCTGATTTGATGTTTTTAATCTGATTTTTATGTTTTTTTTTTAAATATTTGATGTTTTTTATATAATTTTGATTATTGTGGTGTTGAAGTTTAAATCACATTAAATCGCATATTTTTATTAATTTCTGTGGGCAATGTGGTTGGTCATACATTTAGTTGCAGTTTTATAAGCCACCCAAAATGATTGCAACACCAGGCAATCAGATTACTAAATCCAGTCAAGTCAACAAGCTCCCTAAATAAAAATGTATCGCTAGTCAGGTGGGCACTCAGAAACTTTCGGATGGATAATAAAGCATTCTTAAAGAGGTGGCCGTAACAGCGGCGTAATGAGGGTCAACACGATTATTATAGACATTAATTACCTTCCAACGAGCGGTTCTCACATACAGAACCTTGGGGTTCGAGTCAGAAGAAATTTTCTGTAAATGACTGTGGAAGAAGGGTGGGCTAATGCAATGGTACATTTGGACTGGCTTTGGAGAAAGTGGTTATTATGTTTTGATACTCCCTTTCTGTCTTTTTCCGATCAATTTCGAATCGAGATACAAGACAGATGAATTATTTCTCCGAGACTCTTAGAGCTACATTGTTTTATCGGTTTTCTGATGGTCATCACTGTTGATGCTGGCTTTCAGGAGATGCAGTAGTTACATGAAGTGTGCCAAAAAATACATAAACTATTTCTCAAGCTACTTTGTTATCACAGATAGAACTTCCAAATTGTTTTAATAATTACAAGTAGTACCTTCCAAGTGACTTAGTAACTCAGACAAACATTTTACAAAATAAAATTTTATAGAGCAAATCACTTAACAGTGTCGTAACTTGTTCTTTGAAAAGTTAAATATTTTGCAAAGCAAATTTTATTAAATAAATTGAGAAACTTAGTTAAATATTACAAACTTACCTTTTAGTGTAATTGTACGGATAAACTATATTACTATGAAATTCAAATACAGACTACTAATTTATAAGTACTAAGTCGAAATTCAAAGTGATTCATAAATTTTTGCAAAAATTAACAAAACGTTAAAATCTAAATTAAGAAATCGAAATATTTATTTTTATTTTACATAGGCCTACATGGGCACTTATAAAACGTCGACAAAAGGTGCACGGTTCGGATTAGTCGTTTCCTATGGAGAAGAACCGGCAAGAAACTCCATGGTTACTCTTTTAAAAATGGTTTGGTTTTACAATATTTCCATGTTACAGCATTAGTACTTAGATATGGGAGCACAACGTGGGCCCGACAATAAGTCGTAAGAAACAGAAAAATAAAAATAAAAAAGATTATATATTATATAAAAAAGTTAACAAATGTTAACTAGCATCTAGAAGGCCTACAATGTTCACACATTCACAAAACAATCGGTAAAAGAATCTATACAAAGGCAAAAAAAAAAGTATAACAAGACTAAATTTAACATGTGGCACAAATGTTGTTATCAGTGCTGTCACTATTTTTAGCAAAGGGCTATAAATATGATTGAAAACCATTGTAAAAAGTCTAATTAAAAGAAGGAAAGAAAAATGAGATTGAGAATAGTTAAGAGACATCCACATATTTGTGCCGTTTAAAAGTTACCAGGGAAGCTGCATGCGCAGAAGGAGCTAAGGCCAAAAATTTTATCTTCAACGTAGTCCTTGATTTTATAATATACTTTTTTAATAAGGATACGTTTGATGTAGTTTTTGAACTTTCCATCGGTCAGTTCTATAACTGACTTTGGCAACTTGTTATAAAATCGTATACTGTTTATAAGATAAGACTTGCTAGTTTTCGTTTATGTAATAATATAATTTGGGTATTACAATTTCGTGCTTACTGCGTGTATTTAAATTATGGAAGTCGCTTCTAGTTTTCAAGAGCCCTCGATTTTTACGGACATGGCATCCTTGTGTCAACTGGTCAACCAATCGCACGCTCGGAACGGTGCTAAACGTTCTCCTCGTCCCGCTTGGTAACCAAAGAGACCTACAAAACGACTTGTGCGCATCTAATGACCCTTGCCAAGATATGTGCCGACAAATATATTAAGTAAGTAATGTTAAATTAACAAATTATCACGATTCTTTATTAAAAATGCTTAAAATTGTCCAGTCCAACTTTGTCTCCCATACTAGGTAGAATTTATTTAGAAACAACTATAACAGTTGCAAACAGAGTATGCAATAAGAAAAACCTTGTCGCGATGTTAGAAAAGGTTGCAGTTAACAATTTCTCATTTCATTTCACTTGAAAAATAAAAGGATAAAGTTTTCTTACTTCAAAACCCATTCTTGAACAAATCTTACGTTTTTAACTTTCTAGGAATAACTACAAAATGTAGTGCAATAAATATGAGAAAGATGTGAATCTTTCTCATTTTATTGTAGTTTTTTTTTCCAAAATTACTTCAAAGACAGAAGAAACAATACTTATTTATTCATATACTAGCTGTGCCCGCGGCTTCGCTCCCGTCAACTGACTGTCTACCCTTACCTATCCTACCTATCTACTAATTTAGTTTTCTAAGGTCATTCCGCAGCGAATGCACACACGCCATCTATCGAATTGCGTGTGTTTTGATATTTTACTTCTTGAACACTTTAAATTCATCTAACTTTTGACAGAAAGAACCGATTGCGATGAAACAAAAACTATGTAAGATTTTAAGGAACGCACAATTTTCACGTATAAAAGTTATCTACATTGGTTTCGTAAAATTTACGTGACGCGTGCACAACTAAACAAACAAACAGAAATGCCAAAAATGCTGGTAATGGGTTATGTTGGTTATTCTTTAACAGCCTGGCTATTTTATTGGAAATATTTTCGTTTTACAAATACAAATTTTCTACAGATTTTTAATAATAATATGTATCGACGAAACTGATTACAGAAACTAGGCAGAAGCTTTTCTTTACTAGAAGGATCCCACTCAGCATGTTTCTGTACTATAGGAGACCCACGGGTTAGCACTGGGTTTCAGTGATCGTTAAAGATGACCTCATCTAAGACTTTTGAACTCAGAATGCCAATTCCATACTTTTTATCATTTCGAAAATAATTACGTTCAAAAGAGCTTTGTTCTAACAAAGCAGTAAAGTGTTTTGTGACCCAGGTAGGTGCAATTAGTTTTGCACTTAGGGGTATACCTACCTGAGCTCAAGGAGTGTGCTCAGAGTTAGTTACTCAACAAGAAACACACGACAGAAATAGATCGGTAATGGAACACGGTTTAACACAGTTTATTTATGATGTTTGTACTGTGACAACCTTAAATCCATCTCCTTTCATTCATTCCATCAAAAGGTTTACTGTACACACATCACTTGTATGAATAAATGTCATCAGCTTAGTGTATATGAGTTGTTTTATATGTTTTATTTTTGCAATTATAATTTTGTACTCCTTAAATTTTGAGACGTAGTACAAATTGTTCATTAGTTAAATCATAATGGTGATTTTAAGGACAAAAAAATTCAAAACAATCCTTTAAAAGGATTGGACGGGGTGTTGTATTTCGTAGAGGTAAGTTGCTGTGGCATATTTCAGTCGTACATTCAGACAGAATATATCCAAATTACGCGTTAACCGTTCTTAACTTGTAAACGTAATAAAATATAAAAGGGTTGACGATTCAGCGGTACGGCAACGTGGAAAACTGTGAGCTGGCAAATAGATTTGTAGCTACAGCGATTTTCAATTGTCCTCGCACCCGACCATTGTTAGCAGTCTCTGTGCTTTATTTATTACTCTGTGGCCATTGTGAGACTGGACGAATTGTAATTAGTTATACTGTGGATATGTTGATAATTAATATTGGGTTGTTGTGCTATTTGAATACAGATTAAAAGCAATGATTTCGTCCTTTATCGTAAAACGGGGTGAATTGGAATACTGGCGTAAACCGAAACAAAGCTTTGATATAGATTTTCATTTTAATACGTATTGGTTTCTATCATCAAATCATATTTTTATTTACATTAATTCATTTAATAATTGGAATCCAGAGTTTTGCAAAAAAATATTTAAAAACAAGTAAATCCTTCATAGTTTTGTTTCAATTTATCCCATCACCATAATCATTTCAGCCAAAAGATGTGCTGGACATGACCACCCCAAGTGTCACCATCTCGTTTTATCCTGTGCATCTCCCATCCAGCGGTTTCCGACAGCTTTAAGCAGATCATCGTTCCACCTAGAAGCAGCAAATATATTATAATCTCTGGAATATATTAACTTATCACATAAATTAAGCCGAGATTATTTTAATAAATCTTGATAAAATCTAACTTTGTATTATTATGTTTTTCTTCAATACATATTTAAATCTTGCTCGCAGGCGGTTTTGCCAATCAACATTGATATCTTATTTTATTAATCTAAATTATGTGACTCTGAATAGCCCTGCCAAAATTTTGATAAAAATAAAGTAAACATTTCTTGTATATTGACTTACTGTATAGCGTGTTTTAAAATTGAGTGAGCTTATAACAGAGTCAAAAGGTTTTCACTTCGCAAAATAGGTTTGTAATTCACCCGGAAACTTGGTTTGCCGGTGGTTTTACAGTAAGTAAAAGACTTACCTCCAGAAATACTTAATTTTGAGAATAACAAAGCTGAGTACTTGGGACTGCAAGAAGCAATTATTATTAAAAATTATATTAAATTAAAAACATAAATAATCTAGGAACTATTTGCAATCATTCGCGTCATAACTGTGGAAAGTCATAGCTGCATACATAAATTTATAAACTCACGCCTTTTGCCCCATGGGGTTAGGCAAACACTACAGAACGCCACCTCCATCCTAAGGTGCCTGTAAACGAGCTAGTTTTTCGACAATTTCTTACTGCAATTGTATAGCCGTCAAGTTGCGGACTATATCGCTCAATATAGTGCAAAAATTGCTGCAATCTTGCAGTGTAGCCTGGCGATATTGCCAAGATATTTCATAGTTCATGTTTTCGATGTCTAGCCGGCTAGATTGCAAATGATTTACCCCGCTTTAAAGAGGCCTGTAAACGGGCTACAAAAATTGCATCTAGTCGGCAATTTTGTTGATCAATATAGCTCTGTATATTTTCAACTTATACTCTTGCTGCAATTTCATTGTGCTACACATTGCCGGATGTTGTCCAGCAAGATAGTGCAACTGGGTTGCTGAGAAATTTTGCTCGTACACGCGGTGCAATAATTGTGGCTAGATTTCAGCAGTTAATGGCGATTTGTACGTATGCCTCTTCGGTCGTTACATGAAACTTCGCGGCAATTACGGCCCAAGCATCCGTAAGCGCCGCTTTAAACGCAATAGCTCCTACATCCCATAATTCAGGCCATACATGTATTTCGTTCGATGACCTGGTCTGACGGTGAAGGAAAACATCGTGAGGAAACCGGCATGTCCACAGAGAGGAGGCCTGTGTCCCAGCAGTGGGAACATTAATAGGCTGATGATGATGATGATGATGATGACGACCTGGTGAAGGTTGCGGGGATCCGCTGGTTGCGAGACGCACGGGACCGGTCAAGGTGGCGACGCTTGGGGGAGGCCTATGTCCAGCTGTGGACATCTTTCGGCTGATATGATGTATTTCGTTGATAAAGAACAAAATCGTTTCGTTTGAGCACTCGGACATGACGAACAGAATAAAATCAGCAACGGGTTCAAAACAACTTCACTAATTAGGCAGTGACCGGACGAGACGGGGGTGAGGCGAGCGATGGAAAAGAGATGCACCTATACATCAGAGCAAAGACGATATACGGCTATATTGCAGTAAAGTCAAAGCGGGGTAAATCATTTGCAATCTAGCCGGCTAGACATTGAATACATGCGGCAACTATGAAATAGCTTAGCTATATCGCCGGGCTCCATTGCAAGATTGCAGAAATTGTTGCACTGTATTGACCGATATAGTTGGCAACATGACGGCTATACAATTGCAGCAAGAAATTGTCGAAAAACTAGCCCGTTTACAGGCCCTTAACTTTACTGCAATATAGCCGTATATGGTCTTTGGTCTGATTTATAGGTGCATCTCTTTTCCCTCACCAGGTTCCCCCCGCCTCGTCCTGTCGCTGCCTGATTAGTGAAGTTTTTTTGCATCTGTTGTTGATTTTATTTTGTTCGTCATGGCCGAGTTCTAAACGAAAAGGTTTTGAAATTTATCAACGAAATCCATGTACGTCCTGAATTATGGGATGTAAAAGCTAGTGCGTATAAAGTTCGTCACCTTAAGAAGGATGTTTGGGCTTATTTATTTAAAATAGTACATCCACATCACATGCATTGAACATCGACAGAACAATATAGACAACTTTAGGACCAATACAAATGACAAGTACGGCGTAAATAGCACTTGTGATAACATTGCTGTCCAGTAATAACAAATCTCTAGTATTAATTTAAGATAAAATCTATAAGATAATAATTTGATAAATTATTAAAAACAGAAATTAGGTACTTACGAAATTAATTCTATATTAAATTCGTAAGTACCTAATAAAATTTAAAAAGTATAAGTTAATTTCTTAAATATAGTTTAAAATCATTAAAATAATTAAGATTGGTAAAAAATATAGAACACATTAAAATTAAATCAAAATAATTAAAGCCATTTAAAAAAAACAAATATCAAAATGTCAATCAAAATTATAAAGTAAAAATCGAAATTATCAAAAAATAGAACACAAAAATCAAAAAGTCACGAGTCCAAGTCATTAAGGAATGAAATACAAAATCAAAATCATTAAAAGACAAAATAATAAAGTCATAAAACTAAGTCAATAAAATAAAATCATTCAAAACTAAAAATCACACAGTCAATAAAATGCAAAATCAAAATCATTACAAAAATAAAATAAAAATCGTAAAACAACTGAAGAGGCATACGTAAAAATTGACATTAACTGCTAAGATCTAGCCGCAATTATTGCCCCGCGTGTACGAGCAAAATTCCTCAGCAATCTAGTTGCACTATCTTGCTGGGCAACATGCAGCAATGTATTGCTCAGTGAAATTGCAGCAAGGGTATATGTTGCAAATATACTGAGCTATATTGCTCAACAAAATTGCCAGCAAGATGCAATTTTTATAGTCCGTTTACAGACCTCTTTAGGTGTATTTTATTTATAATCTTAAAATCTCATTATAACTTCCTTAAGATCTGTCACAAACTCTGAACGAAATAACAGTTCTACTTGCAAGTCTGGCGAGCCGGAAAATATTCAGCCTGTACGTTGTACTATCTAAACGATTTTCAACGTCTGTCTTTGACACCGTTCCCGATAAATTGTCTAAGAAATATTACTTTCAGATTTTCTTTTCGCTCCTAGATAAAATTTTAACTATATATTCCCGTATCAATATTGGAACAGAAATAAAACACAAGATATCTTTTTCTTTGTTCGGTATGTTTGAGTTTTATTTTTCTGTTGTTTGTTAGTGCTTTGTGGCGGGGTGAATAAATTTTTAATGATTGTCTAGTTTTGCTCGCAATATTTTGAGCGGTGATTTTCTTGTTGTATTAGTGGTTTTCTTAGTATATTGAAGGGCATTAGCCTCTTAGTTGCATTAATATATTTTCACGTTTGTTATATTTTTTTTTCTTTTATTTTTCAAATAAACAAATGAAAATTTTTCGTTCGTTTTTATTTTAGCTTTCATTATTAACGTAGGTAAGCTAATATTTATACAAATAGTGACTTTTAACTCTATGCAAATCTTTTTGGGGTAAACGTAACACATATGTGCGGTTGCTAATAAATTACATGAACATGTGCATTTTTAAGGATTCGTTTCTCACAAAGAAAAAGAAACCCTCGGGATGAATCACTTCGTTGTATTTCTATCTGTTTATCTGTCCGTCTGTCATAGCCAATTTGCTCCAAAACTACGGGACCAATTGAGTTGAAATTTGGTAAACACATGGAGGAGACTTTTGGGCGTGAAATAAGAAAGCATATTATATCGTGTGAAATATCAAAAATGAAGAACTAGTTTTTGCCTACTTTTAGTAAGTGGCCTTTGTGATTCTGATTTATAATATATAAATATAATTTACAAAGAATTATAGTATTTTAAAAATAAAAGTCATTAATTTATTTATTTATAATTCAAATAATAATATATACAATTGAATATGTCTAATCTTATGACTAATAACAAAACAAAAAAAAGCTTATTGCGCATCAAAAAATTCGTCCACATCGATGTCAATGGGAAACGTGCCCAGAACGCTGGCAGCATTGCCACGTTGAATGGCAATAATGATTCTCTGGCAAAAGAAAAGGCCAGCCCTCTGGTCACGCGAACAGTCGACTAACCGTTTACTTATGTCTCGAAACACTCGGTGAGCACTCGGACCCCATGGACCTAATGTCTCAACCCCAAACGGCTCAAAAATATAACTGCCAATAAGGTTGTAATATTTGCGCCGTTTGAGGTTTTCTGCACCAGCAGCAGCCGCACTCTTCTTAGCACAGCCCGCCGTGCTAAGAAGACGGGATGGCGCAAGGGTATTGACACATGTTGCATCTCACACCAAAGGCCTACCCAATTTCCATGGCATTATGGTCATCCCGTCCGGTCTCTTCCCATCGTCGCGCGCCAAGCCATTGGGTTCTAAAACAGCTGGCACCCCGGCGGTGACAAGAGCTCGACGTATGATGTCATTAATGCTGGCGTGCCGTGCTAACCGACCAGTGCTCCTACTGCAAGATAGGCCATGGTGTCCGAGGCGGTCGACTGCTTCACCACATTGACAACGATAATATTTTTAAATTGGAATGTTTTACTCGTATGATAAAAAACAGGCTCTGAAACGTTTTGCCAACAGTCGATTGGCCAATGTACCGTTGATCAACAGAATCTTTAATCCATTAACTTTTCATCCAAAGAACTCTTCACCCACGAACGTTTCGCCAACATAACTTTACGTCAGTGAATGTTTAAGCAACGGAATGTTTTCACCAATAACTTTTCACCCAAAGAATGATTGGCCAACAGAGACAGGTGAAAATGCAAAGAAGGTCCAAGAGCGAGCGAAGCGAGCTCGGTAGCTTAGGGCACCCCGACACGGATAGGTTAGGTTTGTTACCTTATTGTTAGATTATTTTAGACCCTGCAGGCAGAAATTAGTCGACGTAGTTGCTCAAAAACTATCATATTTTTTAGGTTATTTTTACAACCATTAATTTACTTTCACCTGTCCCGGTGTATGTTGGCCAATTGTTCGTTGGGTGAAAAGTTATTGGTCAAAACATTCTTTTGGTTAAACATTCACTGACGTAAAGTTATGTCGGTGAAACGTTCGTGGGTGAAGAGTTCTTTGGATAAAAAGATAAAGGATTAATGATTCTGTTGAGCAACGGTTCATGGGCCAATCGACTGTTGGCAAAACGTTTCAGAATCTAAAAAAACATAATTTTCTTTTTGTTTTAAACCAGATAAATAAATAGGATTTGAATAAGCCATGTAAGACTAAAGTCTGTGCTAAAATTGGAATTCTGTAGTTATCTAAGTGTAGATGATAAAGCCATACTTCAGAAATGCCTTAAATTTTTACGTTTTTATTCCAATTCAATCAGAAAATTATTTTTAAACAAAATCGTACCCTGCAGATTTATTTATTCAAAACAAAATACAATTTCGTTTGAAAAATTCCCTATACAAAATTAGCATACAAAAGTATCCCAGAACTTGTATTGTCGATCGTGCCTATGTGGGTAGTTGTAAGTTGTTGCAAACATCTAGAATGTTTCTTGAGGCGTTTCGTAGCAGTTCTCAACAAACTTGCCAGTGAAAATATTTACAATGGCAGGAATATTGTATACTGCTATTTAACCAGTTTTCATGAAACTCTTTTCAGGCATAAAAAGAAGGGTTGTGTTGGTTTTTTTAATGAGTTGAAAAATAAATGTGGAGTTTACATTTTTATGAAGGGGTACTTTTAAATTTCTTGTGGGTTTATTTTTGAATATGGATCCAGCCAAGTTTTGACGCTCTGCCGTTGTATGGAAACTGATATTTAAAAATGTCTCGATGGTTGAAACAACTCGACGCAATCGTGACTATTTGTCGTCACAGAAATCAATGTTGTTTCCCTGAAGAGTTACTCAGAAATATGTCTGCTTCTCTTTAGTAAAAGTAGCCATTGCATGACTTCTCCAGTTCTGAATAGACCCAAAATAACTATCAATGTTTCAACGGTGTTTATTACCGATAAACAGTGCCTCATAGCATTTCCAAGTAAATCGTTAAAATTGAACTCAATAATCACTGAAATGGAATCAATAATCACTATCCCAGGTTTCAAACCTAGAAACTCTGAACATTCTTGCATCAAAAATAGTGTGTTCTTATTTAAATTAAAGTATCGTAACTCCAAATTATTTTAACTTGAAACTATTTCATTAAAAAAGCATTCGTTTCGGAAACACTCGGTTTTATTTGCAAACATGCAAATAATGGACAAACTTTTGTATGTAATTTTATTCGAGGGGTTTTATTGTAGTTTTTCGGGCTTTCTGCTACATATTTTATTTTAAAATGACGATAAAAGAAGATGGATATGATGACGTCACTGCAATGTAAATAACATTGCAGTGACGTCATCATATCCATCTTAGCAGCGTAGCTATTTTTTCATCTTGCAAAAATTTTCGACTATACTGTCGTTAAAATAAAGTCGAAAAATCACAGACTGATCGCTATTATTCTGCATAAACATCTTAGCAAAGCGGACAAAAGGAAGTCTTGGCCTTTTTTCAGTAGTTTATTCTTCGCAATGTTGAATATCGCAACGCCAACATAAGGCCCTTGATAACATAGACTGTAGCCAAAATGTAATTTCATCAGTGATGGCGATGATTGAAATATTAAAATGTAAGTGATATCATTTATATCATTTCGATAGCATTTACCATTTCACACATTGTTGACTTTTATAAAATAATAAATGAGGTCCTGGACGAGTGTGTTCCTAAGAGAAATCTTAAAGTTGGTAAGAAAGCATCTAGGTTTAATTATCCAGAGTGGTACACATCGGATTTGATAAGTGATATCAAAAGAAAGTGGCGGTATCATACATCAACTGATTCCTAGAGCGATTATGAAGTGTATTCTCGTCTTCGAGCTCTAGTCAAAATTAAAAACGCTTCAATCACGAAGGATGGCTTAATACTGAAGGATGAGGTGTGTGCGGATGGTTTCGTGTCATATTTCCATTACAGCCCACAGCGGCCGGCTGCGCGGAATTTGTCAAAGTAGCGCTAAATTCAATTGAAATTGGTCTGATTATTTAAATAATGATTTAGGTATTGGAGTATCTTGTAACGATTGATTGTATTGTAATGTTTTAAATGTAAGTTATAACATCGTCTTGGATGTTTCTATAAAGATGTTATAATAATTAATGAGTAAATAAATAAAATTTACCAATTGCTATCGCAACACTTTCGTTAATAAAATCTCAGTTTTCTAGAGCTTCTGATATTTGCTTCTTTTTAACTATGGCTACACCAAACCATGCTTACATACGAGCCCTGCAATATAGGTGACTAAAATTTCGCCAATACATGCCATATATAATATTATATACGTACTGAAGTAATGGTGTCAAACCTATTACGCGGGCTCGCTCTCACATAATCAGTTTTCAGAACATTAACTCGATAAAGTGCAACGTGAGTAATTTCGACACTGTGCCTGCCTCTAAATAATTCAGTTTTGTACTACAGAACAGTATTGGAATTTACCATATTTTGCTATTAACATTTTTGGGCTGTCTTGTTATTCCGGTGATCAGTAGTTACTTTCGAACTTTTGTGCAGGTACCACACCTATGCTTACCTTTTATCAAAACAGGCAAGATATGAATGCTATATTAATACAATAATAATTATAAATGAGACCCACAAGGTTAGTCATAACTTACCTTGAGGGTACCTTACCTTACGCATTCTACTGATTTTGTCTTAAAATAATTCAGTAATGCCTGGGCCGTCTAGGATCTTGACTTGGGACTTGAGCACGTTAATGTCAAAAAAACAAGCCAACCAATCACAACTCTCTATTTCCAGTTTGAGATGAGCTGAGTATGAGCATGAGCATCTGGAATACCAGCCTAAGAATCTTATTAGCAAATTGATATCAGATTCTATATTCAAATTCTCCATAGATAACTATGAGTTTATAAATAAACTCTTAAACCCAAATGCACGAAGAACCTAACTCAGAGTTAGTTGCTAACACAAGTTTAATATGACAATTTTGTATGACAAACTGTTAATTTAACCTCGTGTTAGCAACTAATTCTTAGTTAAGTTTTTCGTGCAAATGTGCCCTAGTTATTTAGACACAACTAACTATAGACATTAAGTTGAAGACAAATGACGAATCGTCTAAAATATAGCTGTCACATGAATCACAGTAATTAAATGTAAAAGTAAATGAACAGTCTATCTTTCGTCATGGAAAATATTTACGCTGCAGTGCAAAAACATTTTTTTTCTAAAACTAAACATTTTGCACAAGACGATATGGTACCTATGTATCTTATTAGCTAGTTTACTTAAGCCTACTCCTAAGCTAATTAATAAACATTTGCATCCTTTTAACACACAAAACTAACCCTTAAAAACACCACAGAACACAACAATCCATTCATTCCTCACCCAATTCATTCTCAGCAAACAACGTAGAATATTCTATCTCCTGAGACTTTGTAGAGGCTGCAGGCTTTCACGTGAAGGCTCGGTTCTTTCATCAGGTAACAGACAAAGACGGAGTAATCCTGCCAGTCCTGTTTCTGAAAGGAGCGTGAATGGCGTGGCGTTGATTGTGGGGCCTTACTTTAGTGCACGCGTGCTTTTCAGTATGTGAAAGGGCTGAAAAGTTTAGGAAAATGTTGTGATGTTTTTTTGGGAGTGTGTTTTTAGTAAGCTCGTGTTAATAAAGAATACTCACTTGAAACAATATGTTATTTTCTTGTCTACACTAATATTGTAAGGAAAAGTAATCGTGTAAAAGGTAAAACTGGGCCGTAATTACGAATCGATTGACACCTTATTTATCAAAATCGGATGAATAGTTTAGGCGCTACGGAGGAACATACGGCAATACAAACATACACTGCTAAAATTATAACCCTTCCTTTAAAAAGTACTGATATAAAGCTACACGTACACAATTGGAAATGCAATTTTCTGTTGGACTATCATCATGAGCACTGCCAAAAAAAGCTGTTAGATAAATAAAGGTTTTATAAAACATTGCCCACCTTCAAGGATCGGGGTAAAAATTTAACTAGTGGTTAGTTTAATTTATACTTATTTGCTAAATCTATTAGAAAGTGAACAAGTTCCTATTTCGTGACAATCGGATAAAACTTCATAGAACAATCAAAAAGTTAAATTCAAACTGTAACCTGACTACTACTTTTTTAGCATAAACCACCATAATAACGAATCGATTGACACCTTATTAATTAAAATCGGATGAATAGTTTAGTTGCTACGGAGGAACACGCGTAAATAGAAACCTACATACATAGACTGCAAAAATCATAACCCTTCCTTTTTAACACTCACACTTTAACTACAAAATATTAGCTTCTTCTTCTTTTGGTGTGAGTATGTGGCCATCTCTGGTGTCAGAGTTAATAAAGCCTCTGGGAACACCACAGGCCTCAAATTTGGCTATTTCAGACATACATTACCTATTTAAGTCTAGATTTCCTCACGATGTTTTCCTTCACCGTTGCCTGTGATGTCCAAGATAAACTTAGAAAGAATCTTAAATACTTTTGACACCCAAAATGTAACAATAAACAAGTTGACATTATAATGAAGTATTCAAAACCCTGCGCAAAAAGGTAACACATAGGGGATGTTTTACCTTTAACGGTTTATTTAGACCGTCTCGCCCACGGGACTAGTGTTTGGATTCTAACTGACACGCAAATGGCAAAGAGGAACAGTTGGGCTTTTAATAATTTGGTGATTTGATCTGTCGTGTTATTTGGTTTTTATAAATACAACATCATCCCTGTATTCCCCGAATGGTTGGGCAGAGATGCATGTTCATATTTACCTGAGTTCCCATTTTTTTTATGTTGTAACTGTTTCATGGGTGCAGTAGTAGTATTGTATAATTATCCCCTATATTTCTGCTAATAAACCCTCTTACTTCGCTAAATGTAATTGTGCAAAGGGTACGTATAAATAGTGCAGGGCATAACTCCGTCATGTATGTACGGATTTGCAAAATTCTTTTTTTGTTTGAAGGATATACTCTCAAGGTGCTCACATTGTGACCAAATAAGAATCTGATACTGGGAGTATGGAAATCGAGAAACTCCTCAAATATTATAAGGCAGATCGATTTTGGTATTTTTAATAACATGGCAAGGTTTTGCAAAGCGTTAAGGCGAATTAATATTACAAAGAGATAAAATTGTTTGTTTACAAACATCTCAGCTGTATTTTCCGAAGGGTTAGGCAGTAGTAGTATGACTTACTTGACTTAAGAGGAAATGCGGTCGCAGACATCTGACTGAATATCCTAAGTAAAATGTCGTAAGTCGAGGTCGACTCTTGCCTATTTCCTCCTTCAATATTGGACCAATTTAAAATATATTACATAAACTGAAAACAAATAAAGATATAGGTGATCGGAAGTTGGGTGCAAAGCTGTAAGAAGACGAAGATAGTACAGACAATTTAGAACCGTTTAAGCCATGGTTGTCTTAGACGAAGTCATAAATATTTTTTTAAACTATTTTTTTTTGTTTTTTTTTCGAAAATACCCAAAATTTAAACTAATCTGCTTATTTAAGGTCAACTTGAATGATAAATGCATTCATTTTTGTTTTATTTAATTAAAGTAGTGTGTAAGCAACCTAGCAAAACATGTTTTAGGCCTCTGTGTCGTTAGACATTTTTTTACAGACATTTAAAGTTAATAAAAAAAAACATAAATACTTATTATAAACTTTTTTATTTGAAACGGGGCGTGGTTTTTAGAGTTTCGTACCCAAAGGGTAAAAACGGGACCCTATTACTAAGACTCCGCGGTGCGTCTGTCTGTCTGTCACCAGGCTGTATCTCATAAACCGTTATAGCTAGATAGTTGAAATTTTCACACATGATGTATTTCTGTTGCCGCTATAACAACAAATACTGAAAATAGAATAAAATAAATATTTAACTGGGGCTCCCATACAACAACCGTGATTGTTTGACAAAACATGCTTGACTATTGCTCTTATTTTTAAAGTATATTTTTTTTCATTCATTAAATTAATCATTCAATTTGGCCATAAATAAGCAGTTTAGTTAAAAATTTACAAATATATAATATATATTTATTTTTTTACAAAAAATGGTTAAGACTTCGTCTAAGATAACCATGGCTTAAATGATTCTAAATTGTCTGTACTATCTTCTTCTTCTTCCAGCTTTGCACCCAACTTGCAATCACCCATATCTTTATTTTTTTCAGTTTATGTAATATCTTTTAAATTGGTCCAATATTGAAGGAGTAAGTAGGCAAGAGCGAAACCTCGACTTACGATTTTTTACTTAGGATATTCAGTCGGAATTCTGCGACCGCATTTTCTGTAAGTCAAGTAAGTCATACTGCCTAACCCTTCGGAAAATACAGCCGAGATGTTTGTAAACAAACAATTTTATCTCTTTGTAATATTAATTTAGATTTGTAATTATCTCCATAATTTGAGTAAGCTGGTCTTGACACACTTATGCCACCTAGTTATCTCAGAAAATGAGTTAATAGTTTTCTTAGTGCGAGAGTCGTTGTCTATTAAAACGTATGTAATCTTACGTTCTTTGTCATAATAATTGTGTTAGTGCTACATGAAAATGATTGAAACAACTGTTATTACGCTCGTATACTTTGTTCGAGTTTACTGCTAACTTACTTTGTTTATAGTTATATATGTAATTCTGTATGACCTAGATATGTTTGTAAACGCACCCAAGATTAGAGCATGCAATACCACAGTGTATTTTCAATACCGCGGTATGAATATGTTGCGGTATCGGATATGTAATACCGCAAAATTTGCGATATTAGTAAATCGTTAAATGGGGGTTAAAATAAAACCCATGAGTTATAATCAATCACACACAACGCTAATCTTTATTTTTTATTTAATAATGAGTATGTAAAAAGCATAAAATCTCAATTGTATAATCATTTAAAGAACTCCTAATTTTATTACAAAAAATGTATCCAGCAGCCGAAAATGCTCTCTCTGCTTCTACACTCGTCGGTACTTGCGAGTAGTTGCGAGTGAGACTGCGACTGAGTAAGACTACAAACAAACGTTATAATGCTCACAAAGTCCCAATGGATCTTTGAGTCACAGTCGCTATTTTTGCGTCAATATTGAAGGTGGAGATAGCATTGTATAACTGTCTCTTTCACTCGCTAACGTCCTATCTCGCTTACTCTATGCAGTATACTCGATGACAAATTCTTTCTTGCGCAATGGTTCGCAGAGCCAACTTCAGAGACACCAAGTTACCAAAAGTGTATCACACCCGCCCGACTAACATGCGATGATTCGAAGAGGAGATTTCCCTATCACGGTTCGTTTTTAATACTGCGAAATTCGCATTTCTAATCTCACTTTTAAATTTTATTTAATGAATACCCACCTTAAACATTGATAACTAGATACAATAGACCGCACTACGGTGAAAAAACTATTAACTTCAACTGGCCTAGTGTAGTACGGAGTTTCAAAAGAATACGCGACCAGCTTATACTGGTAAAGATACCAGTCAAAATCAAAATCATCTTTATTTTTCTTCCACAAATAACACTTATAAACTAAAAACCCAAAAACGGAAAAATAATAATAACGATATGCCCCATAGTTATTTGCGGGCGACTGGTGCCTGAGCTAAGTCGTAACCTGTATTTCAGGACACCAGTGAATCCCCCCAACAGGCAATAAAAAAATGAAAATTATACATATCATCAAAAACTACTACTATAGCTAGAAAACTCTTAGCAAAGGTATTTTTTTTATGTTACAAGTGCAAACATTTAATTGTTAGGTTTTATTTCTTATTTATTTATTTTTAGGTTTACCAATTTTCAGATTAGATATATTTCTTTTTTTTTATTATGTGAAGTAAGAGTGGCATTGTATGTATATGAAAGTTTGTGTGTGTGAGTGTGTGTTTGTGTGTGGTGCGTATGGTGTTGAGAGGGTGATAAGTTATATGAGTGGGTTCAAAAAGAATGGTGTTGGTAGGATATATTTACGTTTTTATGAAGAGCAGCTGTTCTGTTTTTGTTTAGTCCAACTTTAGTAATCAGTTAGTTAACATTTAGATTTATTATAATGGAAAAACCTAATTCTTTATTTAATTTATTATAGAGTTCGGATCCTCGGAAAGTATAAAATTTTTGGCCAAGGCCAGTTTTACATTTAATGGTGCTACATATGTCGTAATGCCTCCTAGTAGTTAATTTTGAAAGAATAAAAGAGGGTGGATCTGAATGTTGCCGGAGAATAGTAAAAAAATGTAAAGCTGTCTTACACTTAAAACCTCAGCTTCCTGATATAGTGTGGCAGTGGGGTAGAGTCGTGGTTTAGAAAGGCCAACTTTCAGAATCTGCCTTTGGGCTCTCTATATTTCCAACATTTTAGTTTTGACGGTACCTCCCCATGTTGTTACACAATATATCAAGATAGATTGAACAAGGGCAATGTATACCTTTTTTTGTGTTTTACCACTTGCTACATGTCTAAGCTGTTTAAAGATATAAATAAGTTTTCGTACTCTTTTAGATAAGTTGTGTATGTGTTCGTCAAAGGACAATCTTTTATCAATGATTACACCCAAGTAATGAATACTTTGTGTTGGCTGTATAGTTGAGCAGCTACATTGATTCAAAGGAGGAAATGAACACTGATGAACATAAATGGGAGGCTTGTCTTGTAAGCTCCGCGCTCCTTATTGCAAAAGGTATGTATTTTTTTTATCTGCGTTAAGTGTGAGCGAGTTTGCAGCGACCCAGTGGCAGACCGTGTTCAGACCTTTTTGAGCTAGAGAATATACTTCTTCCTAAGAATTGCCCATGAAAGTAAGAGTTGTGTCATCTGCATACGATATAATTTTGCAGTTTTCAAGATTTAGCTGACATAGCTTATTTATATAGCATAGAAACAAAGTGCGGCCAAGAATACTTCCCTGAGGAACTCCATACTCGATAGAAAGTTCATTACTTATGTGGTGTGTAGGAAGTTCTTTACTTGCTGCGTACGATTCGATAAATAGTCAGATATTAATAACAATTTGTTGCCCCGTATGCCCATATTATTTAATTTACGAATTAGGGTGGGGATAGAGACTGTGTCAAAAGCCTTGGCGAGATCGAGAAAGATGGTCAGACACTTTTTGTTATTGTCTACGTTTTTTACCACAAAATCAGTAAAAGTGTGAACAGCCTCATCAGTGGATTTGCGTGCTCGAAAACCATATTGTGTGTCGGCAAGTAATTTTTTGACTCTAAGAATTTTATTTGTCTTTAATTAATCGTGCGCTCGAATACTTTAGACAGTGAAAAAAGGATAGAGATGGGCCTATAGTTGTTGACACAGCTTGTATCCCCTGCCTTATATATGGGGCTTACAATTGATTTTTTTAGTGCTATAGGAAAGACACCTGTATCAAAGCAACGGTTTATGAAATCAGCAATAACTGGAGCCACAAAATCTACAACACTCTGCAATAACTTGGATGAGATGGTGTCCCATCCAAGTGAGTATTCACTCCACAAATTCAAGAAAGCAGCCTTTACTTCTATAATATCAGTTTTAAGTCGTACCAATGAGTTGCAAGGGGAGGTATCTTTGTTCACACCGCTGTTAATGAAAAGTGAAATATTCGAAGGAATGCGTTTAGCTAGTACTCTTCCAATTGTAGAAAAGAAGGTATTTTTATTATAATTTGTTATAGTTTTAATAGAGTCCCGTAACAATTTGGAGTTACCTTTAGCCATTTTTAGCTGGTTCTGTTCATATTGTCGTTTAATTTTTTAAGAAGGTTGTTGCAATAGTTCCTGTATCGTTTATATGTTATACTTAAAATTTCATTATCAGGTTCCTTTTTTCTGGTTCAGTAATGTGCAGTACACCTGACTATACCTACATTTTTTTTTCTATTACATAATTCTAACGTCTTATTTTATTTATTTTAGTGTCCTACTTTAAGGCATAGGGCTCCGTCCCCTTTCCACACAATTCGGTATTCTGCTGTTGCAGGCCTATCGTTGCTGTAAGAGTCGAGTAATCTTATTTACACAAAACATGCCAGACCATATTAGCCATACACAATAATTTCACCAAAAAAACCTCTTAATCTTCACATCCTCATAATCCACCATCTTTATTTCATCCCGTCGACTTACAAGTGTGATTTAGCATTAGAAGGATCGGCGTCTGAGCAGCAGACTCACTGGAGTCTAGGTGAATGGCAGAAATAAGCAAAAAGGTTCCAGCGACGCTCGTAATGGCCAATATCAACGTCTAGAGAACCTGCGTTTGTCACGGCTAGGGTGCTATGCAAGTTGGGTGCAGAAGGGCAACAATAACCAAAACTTATTTTGAAAGAACTAAGTGATAAGTAGTCAGTTTCACGGCCATCGGCTTTGCAGTTTTATTAAATTAAATCCTCAAAAAACACAATATTCGTATGGTTTATCGGTTATTACCTATTTTTACAAATTAAACTTCTGATTTCACTTCCATCATAACAAAGGATTTGAAATACTAGCAGCAGAATTTATAGAAACCGTCTCACAGTCAGTTGCGCAACGTTTGACGGAGAATTGTTTGGATCATCAAGTTTTCTTTTAGCCCGACGTTTTTCAAATGAGTTTATGTGTTTCAAGTTCACAAATATATAAGATTACTTTTTCGAAGGAGGGTAATGTGTTTACCAGTCTATGTATGCACGTATGTATGTACGTATGTATGTATGTTTGTTCCTATGTGGAGTGGTTCCCAATCCAAGTGCATACAAACTTTAGACATAATATAACATGGCATACTTTTTTATCCTAATTATATTTACACATAACATTATTTTCGCATAACAACTTACGTCTATTTTTTTTAGCATAATTGCTCTTATCATAATAATATTTAAGGATAACATTCTAAAGCATTAATTTGTTAATGCATAATGATATTCAAACTACCAGAATACTTATTGGGCCCTAAATCAAACAGAAATTAGCATTAAATATCTAATATTTACATACTTTTTGATATAATTTGATTTATCTAAATTACTTTTTTGTCTATTTATATTTTGATTGATCATTTTTTGTGCTTTCATCAATATTTTATTGACCTGGGCTTTCTGAATAATGTCCATTACTTATTGGCACGGGTAATAAAAATATATGTTATTTTTTTATTATTTTAATGTTGACATTGGTTTTAATATAGTTCGATTTATTCTATATGCAGGGTCTAAGATAACCTTACACGAAGGAGATGACGGAAGCTGAGTTAGCTCGCTTTGCTAGCTCACTTGAGCTCCTGTCATCTTCTTCGAACCTAACCTATCCGTGTCGGGGTGCCCTAAGCTCCCGAGCTCGTTTCGCTCGCTCTTGGACTGATCCGTCGGCCATAATGTATTATTTTTTTAATGTTGACTTTGGTTTTAATATAGAATAGTACTTGCACAGTACGATTAGTATTTATGCCAAAGAGTGGACGGAACCCCGCTGCGCGGGGCTCCGATTTCTGTATCTAAAGTAACCTAACACGATGGAGATGACGCGAAACATTATTCGAATTAAAGTTATGCCAAAACAAATTACCCAACAAGATAATTATGTCAACATAAACTGTATGCCAAAAAAAATGGCATGGTATTATTATGCCAAATCAAATTATGCCAAAACAGTTATGCCAAAGTATATTAGGAAAAAGAACATTAGGCGAAAAAAAAGGGATCCCATGTGGCGATCTAGAGACCAAACGCGTTGCCCAATTTTGATGATTCTTACGTCAATCGATTCGAAATGAAAATGTATTGTGGGGGCCCAATTTTTCTTTCAATCCTATCGTGTGGGGTATCAAAATAAAGGGTTTTAAGAGGTGATTTCAAAAAAAGAACACTTGCATGTTTAAATGTACCTAATTTGAATTAAAAAAAAGTTAATTCAAAAACTCCGACTGCTTAAGAAGCGAACTAAAGAGACGTAAACCAGAAGAAAATAATGCTGTGCAGTCGGAGGATACATATTCGTGAGCTGGCTGACCAAAACCAGATGTATCCTCATTACTGTCCTATAACACAATATAGTTACGTACGAGTTTTTATTCTTTACATTTTTTTTTATAAACATTTCTAAATATTTTAAGTCGTCTTGAAATTAAATAAAGAATATTATTTATTTGGCACACACCCAGAAAATGCAAACAAAAAATCTACATTACTGACATTTACCGCCTTTATGAAACTATTTGCTGAAATAGTTTTGCCCGACGTCGAAGATTTTGAGAAATGGATATATTTTCATAACGTATATAGTCTTCTAAGATAAACCACAATACAAACGTAAAATCATGTCTTTTTCCCATGGGGTTGGGCAGAAACTACAGAATGCTATTGGTTACGGTCCTTACATACATAAGCCACCATAGAATATTAATATAATTATAAGAAAAAGAGGTTCTTATTACATTTATTTCAAGGCTTCTGAAGCCATTGGAAAAATACCACTGTCCTCTCAGAATTTATTTCTCGTAGATAATATTAAGTAAGTTATTAAATATAGAAAGTCTCAGGAATGTTGCTTCAATGATTAGTTTTTTTTGGCCGTTATTGCACTATGGACATATGGAAGAGGTATTAATAATAAAGTAAAAATAAACATAGCATAAAGTAACCACTGCAATATATATCGTAGTCAATGGCTTGTCTCCTTTTTAACCGACTTCCCAAAAAGGAGGAGGTTCTATGTTATTTTTTTTTTTATTTTTTTTTTTTTTTTTTTTTTTTTTTTTTTTTTTTTTTTTTTTTTTTTTTTTTTTTTTTTTTTGTATGTTCATCGGTTACTCCGTCAATTGTGGACCGATATTGAAAATTCTTTTTTTGTTTGAAAAAGTATGTTCCGAAATTGGTCCCATTTTAATTTGGTGAAGATCTGATGAAGAACTTCGGAGATATACAACAGAACTCTTCAATAAATAACGGCAAATCTCTCGGGATTGCTGCAATCGCATGTCTGTTTGTTGTTTATAACATTTCATAACGTAACATCACGCCAGTTCGCTCTTAAGGGGTAAGCAGATCTCTCATTTCACCGGTTTTGTTCAAGTTTCATGAAATCTATTCTGGCGAAATAGTTCCCTTACTAACTTGCCTATTAGGTACGTACAACTAAAAAGTGAAAAATAAAAAAACTTTTTGCAAAAAAATACTACCGACTTCCAAATACAAAACTACAAAGTGTAAAATAACTTAATTTTTTGAAGTCGGTGTCCATAACGTAAAAAAATGGTACCTAAGAAAGACACCGACTTCAAAAAATTATTTTATTTTACACTTTGTAGTTTTGTATTTGGAAGTCGGTAGTATTTTTTTGCAAAAAGTTTTTTTTTAAATTGTACGTTTTAACATATATCGCGTGTATTAGATAAGTAAGAAAATAACCGGTTAAGTGCGAGTCGGACTCGCGCACGATGGGTTCCATACCATTATCGCAAAAAACGGCAAAAAAATCACATTTGTTCTATGGGAGCCCCACTTAAATATTTATTTTATTCTGTTTTCAAATTTCAACTGTCTAGCTATCACAGTTCATGAGATACAGCCTCATAACAGACAGACAGACAGATGGACCGCGGAGTCTCAGTAATAGGGTCCCGTTTTTACCCTTTGGGTACGGAACCCTAACAAACTGTGTTTACTGTCCGTTCAAACTCCGTGCTGGAGTTGGTATGCTATGATTTTACAGTGAAATAAATATTATATTTACATAATATGCCTACCAATATTCACACATTGTTAGTGAAGAGCCAATTAAAGCAGCGTAAATACCTTCGATGTCATAAGTAAACCACACTCCCGCGCTGTTACCTACATTGTATGAAGTAATTCTATTGTCCTTGTGTTGCGGCTTCCGATGACGTTATTGTTACTTTTAATTAAATATTATCGTCTTTTGTATAGATAGAATATTGGTCTGGGTAAGAGGCAAAAAGAAGGGTACAGGTATGTACGTATGTGTGTGACAGTATGTTGGAAAGTACAGCCTGTAGGTACTACTGATCATCTTCCTGCCCTTATCTCATGATACTTGGGGTTGGCGCAACACATTTGCTTCTTCCATACCATTCTGTCCCTTATCACGCTATCACTGACTCCCTCTGGTCAAGCATATTATGGGCGCTAGATGCCCTAACGGATACTTTATTGGTGCTTTCTTGCACTTCTTGATCAGTACGGCCTGTAGGTACTCTGGTCCAGAATATAATAGGGAATAGACAACCTAACGTCAAGTTTTATTGATACTTTCCTGTTAATTTTTTCGGTAGTTAGGTTTTTATAGTATGTTAATATATGCCATATTCTTAGTCCTTTTGAAGAAAACGAATTCCACTGCGATCGATTTAGTCACCATGACAGCGAGAAAATACCCTCGATTGATGTGAATAAATAATAAGCTATAATAACTGTCAATTTAATTCAGTCGAGTGGGGATAAGACTCATGAATATAGCGGTCCGTTTAGCTCTTTTGTATAATTATTTTAATTTTTTAAATAAAAGTTTTTGAAACGGAAAACTAGAGATTAAGAAGCATGTAGGCAACTCATTTTGCATTATCTCTGATTTTGTTGTCTATGTCTATTATTGTTATGGGTTAGCAGTAGTTTATTGTTATCTGTGGCATGTGAGTTGGCAGCCTCGCATGCGCCGTATGTTGCTGTCCTTGTCGCCCTTGTGCGGGCGTGCCCTATCGTCCTTATTGCTCTGTCGCCAACGTTGCCTCTCTTGGCAACGCCACGACGAGTGCCGGCGCAGAGCTCAAGCCAGTTCAGTCGCCAAATCAAATATCCTACCTGCGCGTAGGACGCGACCTTGTTTGCTCCATTGTTGTTATGTGAGCCCCGTATTGCTTCGGTTCTAAGCCCCGCCGTATAATTTGTGAGTATAATCTATTGTTCTGTGTATGTGTAAAGTGTATCATTATGTGTTTTAAATAAATTACACAAGTTTGCCAGGAATTTGGTATTGCATTTTCATTGTGTTTAAAATAATCCGGTCCTAATCGCAAAAAGCAAGTTGTTTATCATAAAGACTACTGTAAATCATTTTACCCGACTTTATAAAAAGGAAAGTAGATATATTTCATTAATAAGCTTGCCCATTAAAAAATCTGTTGACCCCAGAGGTATTTTATCAGCCATCGACAGGGTCATACCAAACACCTTATCTCACCATTAACGAACAGGCAGTACGATGGTATTTTTATGACCTCGTAAAACATTCAGCGGTATTAGCCGGTCGAATATCAGGTAATATGAATTTTACTGTCCCTTGAAAGTAGGTTAACGTCCAAAATAATACCGTCGGCTCTTAAAAGTGTTGACGTGGGTATAACTTGATTGTTTACGTCAAGTTCTGTGCATTTCTAGAATTTTCTCGATCTCGTTAGCTATGGAAATACCTATACATCGTAAAAGTGGAATAGTTTAGATGGATAGCTAGTATATTTATCTATAGTAGGATATAAAAGAGTGTGCTAATAAAGACTTATCTGCAGCAATTAAAATTGTTAATATCTCAAGTGTTCCTTAAGTTAGTGTTAAGTAGATACAAGTACATTTTATCCTGCACATAAATTATTCCGTTCTTATGTACCTAATCTTAGGCCTATATACCAAGTACTCTTGAGGCAAATTTCTGGTACTCCAATCGAATCCATCGCCACGACAACGTCATCATTCATCCGACATAACGTCCACTGCTGGACATAGCGTCGGTCCCAACGGCTTAGATCATTTAGAGTGGGCAAATGACTTTTGGGGTTAATCAATAAAAGTTCTTGTTCTATATACTGTTTCAATCTGGTGGTTAAAATCTTAAAATTTTATCTAATTCGACCATCTAATCTCTATCAAGATCAGTGAATGATTAGCCGATCTAACGACTAAATTAAAATACAACTCTATTAACTTGAGACCTCTCTTTACCTCGGCAAGCACGTTAAGCCGTTCGTCCGGGCAATAATAGAATAATCCCAATCTGGGGAGTCTGAGCGCTGCCTGTAGGCGGCTCTGCGTGGGGATCGTGCGATTGATGGCCCTGTATGGGGCCCCAATCTGGGCAGCTGACCCAACGGCCGGTAGCATCGCTGTTCTGCGAAAGCCTACGAGTCGGCTTGCGTACTGGCCTGATCCCCGCCCTGGGACCTGGAGACGAAGCTACTCGCGTCACTTTATGGGTGGCGCGAGGAAGAGTGGGCGCGGGGTGAAGGGCCGATGCAGTGACATATGAAGTTTTAGGCCCCCCTAAATGGTTCCAGGGGCGACGGACTTGGGGACATCCGTCGCTTCCAAACATCAGGATCCGAGGTGCGGCGCGTAGTATTCCACGCGCGCTCAACTTAGACGTCGCGGCGGAGCGTCAAACACCTCACTGCTCGGGGGGAAATAGCCCTAGCCGGGGGTTGCGCAAGTATCGTATGTCATGTTCCCGCGACCCCCGGCGTAGATGTGAGATGGAACACTGGGTGGTTTTTAGTCAGTACGAGTCTGACAGATCCCTCCAGACATCCAATGAGGATATTTTTGGCCTCAGCGTGGGTGCATTCTACATTGATTTGACTTTGTTATGACTTTGTTGATACTTTGATAGACTATAGTTACCAAGCCGCTGGCAGAAGCTAGTTAGCTTTAAACCTGCAAGGACTGGCCGCACCTTGTTGCATGAATAGTGTATGAGTTTTGACTGGGAGCGCACCGATGCCATAATGGACGTGCGAACTCATGAAATTTAGATAGACAAGAACTCAGCCAGTGGTCAGTACATCATGAGTTATTGGTGGTACTGTATTGGTTATACGGGGTGGGTTTTACGGCTATTGGTGGATCTCGAGGTGCTTTGTCATAAATGTTTGGTCAAAAATATTAAAATATAGTTTCGTTTTACGATGACAAAACATGTTGACCATGTGTTTACGAAGAAACTTTGTTTGAGAAAAGTGCCTACATTTTGTTATATAAGTAGACTCCAAATGTTTCGTGTAATATAACACACGGCCGCTGCGTCACCAGTTCCTTCTTGGCTTGAAAATGACTCTAGATTATTGAATAACACAGACATTTGCTATTACAGTTAGGTAACCAAGCCAACAAAAGTAATAACTAAATGCCGCACTCAGAGACGTTCGAAAACCGATCACCCACATATTTGCGTTGAAGGTTGAGGTTGAGGCAGAAGACGTTTTTAAAATATGACCACACTTTTCTACCTTCACTTTTAGAATGAATGACATTTTTTTTTTTTTTTCATAGACATTTCAGATCGTGTTTTCTACCGCAAAAAAAACACCATATTCCCTTCAATTTTTGTAGAAATTTACCATCGACATGTTAGCTATACCATTTTATTTTCCCCTTAAAAATACCTCGACCATCCCGGAATTTGCCCATTCATATGCACCACCTGGCAACCCTTTGCGAACTTGTTTTCTTTGCTAGTAACATGCAAAATGGAACATGCAATTCATACTTGAAAAATTGTCTGTCTACCGAACGTATAGCTCTGCAATATTGACCTGGGTTTGAAAGGCAACACAGATATATTTAGAAAAAAAACCACAGCTTCGACCACGTAGTCTAGCTTCAACCACGTGGTGCTAATCCTACATGAACCGTGAATAAAAGCCAACAGAACTACAAGATAGTGTGACTGATATCAATAAAATTATTTGTTACAGAAACTGTTAGACTTAACAAACATATTGAATGAACAAACAATTAGATTGTTTTACAAAGATAAACGTATGATAAGTTAAAGTCGGTTTGAATAATTGGTGGCTCTCAGAAATACTTTTATTTAGGGTCCGTACCCGAAGGGTCAAACTAACTCACGTGTCTGTCTGTCCGTCGTCTGTCACAAAAATTTATTCCGAAGATTTTTATGACATCCCTTTGACCTATGAACTTGAAATTTGGTGATAATGTTTATCAATAAGTATATTTTACTAACGTATACCAAGATATTCAACATTTGATACGGAAACCTAAATGATACGATACGATACGCACTTGGCCGGTTTTTAACCCCCGACGGAAAAAGAGGGGTGTTATAAGTTTGAGGTGTGTTGCTGTGTATCTGTGTGTCTGTCTGTGGCATCATAGCGCCTCAACGGATGAACCGATTTTGATTTAGTTTTTTTTGTTGGAAAGGTGATTGCGTCGAGAGTGTTCTTAGCTATGTTTGAAAAGTTATGGGCATTTTACTGTTTGAATCGGGATGTTTTCGCAAGATAAATGTGTCGGGGGCTTTTTTAAATTTTGAAATTTAACTTGTTATTATGATTGTTAGGCTCGTGTTTGATCAGGATCTGATCCGATAAGAAACGATGATGTAGTCGACGGTGAAGCAGGCTTGCCTAGAACTAACCTTATCACTCTTGACTTATTAGATCCTTGAGAAAAAATAAATTATTTATTATGTAGTTTTTTTGGGACACATTTCTCAACACAACAACATATTTATGTTTTCAATAGTAACAAAGCCCAAATAATGCAAAGCCAAGTAAAATACTCATGAAAAATTCATCCGAAGTAATCCTCTTCATTTTACACACTTTCAGCAAAATATATATTTTGAATAATAAATGTTGTCTATCATAGCACTTTATCCGAATTTAATTGGGCATCATTTTCGAAATGAATGTGGAAATGTAAAATGAGGTAGATATTATTTATTTGGAAAACATCAAAGTGATTAAGTTTCGTAGTCATGATTTTTTTCGTTTCAATCAGTTTTTCATTTGCATTGAATGGCAAAATATATTCGGAGTAATTTTTTATTCAAATTGCGTTTTGTGATGTTAAAAAAAATTATGAGAAAGGAACTCATTCAAATTTAATTGTACTCGTGGTTGGAATTCAACCGTAATTTGTATAAAATATAGCTCTCTGCATACGTTCAGCGCTTCTACTTCTTATAAACTTTAAAATAAAATATGCCAAATCTCATATTCCTCGGTGCGCGCAATATGCTAAAAAAGAGGTAAAACGTCTTCATTTCTCGTATTATAATATTTATTAAAATTATGATTAACTTGCTTTTGCTCGCGTCTTCGCCTTCTTGAAAAGTGTTTCAAGAAGGCGAAGATGTGTGATGTGTGATCATTACACCGAGTGAGGTAGGATATAGAGACAAAAAGTATTATATTTCATCCAAATCCATTTAGAAGTTTTTGCGTTATTGAATGCTGTTTCAATATATGACATACAAACTTTGACATTTATAAAATTAGCAGGAAAACTACCTATTAGATATTAAATCCAAACAAGTCATACTAAGCATGTAGCATTTCTTGTTCCAATTATTTGCGGTCGCAAATCGTATTTCACAGAATATTAATTTTAGTAATTTATTTATTTATTTTATTTTTAATCAAAATGTTGCTCCACACTAGGAAGTTCTCCTGTATCGTGGGTGCAAACATATAAACTCACACACAAAAATAACCAGAGCCGGAACAACTATCTGAAGGTCATACAAATATTTGTCCCGTACGGGCATCAAACCCGCGACACGCAGCGCAGCAGTCAATCGCTCAACCACTTCGCCAACCGCGATAATGTTTATCAAAGTTCAATGTTCAGTTTCAAGAAACCAAAGTCAGCAACGTATTAATACGTTAATATCATTGAATGTAGTAAAATACTTTAACGCTAGCTTTCAAAAGCGCCCAAAGCAAAGTATCTGCGAATAATTTCGTCAGCAAACTAATCTGGGAAACTTTAGTACTGCGATGAAAGACGTGTGCAAAATGCGATTGTCAGCATTACAGCGAATCTCAACAATTCCAACTTTATTTTTGTTAAACCATTCAATTTTCTTAAAACACATTACGTAACTGAACAAAGGTCATCTTCAGCATAATGTATAGACGTAAACTTCATATTTATTCCGAAGCCGCAAGTTCAAGTTCGAACCACGTCATTAAAAGTTGAGTCTGTTCAAGGTGCTCACACTTTTTCTTGTTATATTTGGATTTATTACTCGATTAGAGCGAGACTTTGAAGATACTTCAGGCTTTCCCAAATTCCATTCAAACTTTTGACCCGATATAAGCTTTGTGCTAAATTGAATAAATTCGCACTAATTAAGATTAAAGTCCTTGTGTAAAAATAGTTCAGCCCCTGATTGATGCTCAGTGGATTGTGAGAAAATGTTCGTTTGAAGTTGAAGTCTGAAGTCGTTTTGTTAATGAAGCCGCGGCTGGGAATGGGGAGACTGGAAATTCGACTTCTCGGAAAGTTGGAGCTATTTTCTTAATTCTCACTTTAAAATTCAGATTATAGGCAGCCTGCGAATTCGGAAATGTTTGAGTAGTCCCGTTCTGCGTTTTATTTTTATTTGGTGAAGCAAGACTTGGTTTAGTATTCAAAACACAGCTTTTACCGCATCTTGAATAAATATGTGACGTAAATTTTAATCGCGATTCATCTCAATACGCGAATGACAAGTACTGTGCGACAGGCAGGCATCCGGTCTCGGGGTATTTTATTAGCATAACTTCTTGTAGGTACGCAATAAATTCAAATTCAAATTTCATTTATTTACATCCAATTAGATCACACGATCAATCCAATTAGATTCGATAGCACGGCACATGAGCATTAATGACATCATAAGTCGGGCTGTTTTAGAACCCAATGGCTTGGCACGCGACGATGCCAAGAGACCAGACGGGATGACCATAATGCCTTGGAAAGTGGCCATCCCAAATTCTTAGCATGGCGGGCTGTGCTGGGGCGGCTGCTGCCGGTGCAGAAAATCTCAAACGGCGCAAATATAACAACCTTATTGGAAGTTATATGTTTGAGCCGTTTGGGGTTGTAACATTAGGTCCATGGGGTCCGCGTGCGCATCGAGTTTTAAGAGAAATTATCATAAAGCTCGTTGACACTTTGGCCTTTTCTTCGGTCGGAGAATCAGCATTGCCATTCAACGTGACAATGCTGCCAGCGTTCTGAGCACGTTTCCCATTGACATCGATGTGGACGAATTTTTTGATGCACAATGAGCTCTTTTCCGTCTCCCTTTTGTATTTGTATATACAAAAAAGAAAAAAAAGCATGCTGTGGCATAAGTCCGCCCTCGTACATTTTTGCGAATAAAGTATGGACTTACTAATTACATAACATACCATTACGCCTGTATTCACCCGAAGGGTCAGACAGAAGTGCACATGTAGTGCACTTACATTTCACCAGTTATGTTTAAGTCCTATGAAATAGGAGCAAGCTTATTGCCAGCAACCGAACGCAAGTCCAGACTCTGGGCTACTATTAAGAATTTCCAGATGGAAAAACCCAATCACACTTTGCCTTACCTTATTTCTAGGCAAGCGTGTTTCACCGTCGACCACATCATCGCTTACCATCAGGTGAGATAGTGGTCAAGCGCGAGCCTATAGGATATAAAAAAAAAAAAAAAAAAAACCTGGGCATTGAACCTGAGACCTCATACTCAGCAGTAGCGCTTGTGATCAGAAGATCAAAGATGCAGGTACTGGGAATTTACTAATTTAAAGGGATGTTTGCTGGGTAGAAAAATTATAATTCTATTTATTCCGTCAATGAGATTATCAAATAATAATGGACAAGTATTTTTTTGCTTTACCAAATATTAAAAACCGGTCAAGTGCGAGTCAAACTCGTGCGCCGAGGGTTCCGTACTTACCCATTAAACAGATAAAGAGGGCCATAATTAATTGCCTCTAAGCATTCAAAGCGTGATTTTCGCGGTTTCTAGAAAAGCGCTAATAAATTGAGCATTCGGCCAGGCCTGCCTGTTAGTGTGAATGGTGATGTGAAGGATATCGGAAACCTTTTTAGAAATCGGTTTGTTTTAAAGTCATCGCCAGGGAGCTCTTAGAGGTAAGTCCCCTGGACATGATGGGCTCAGTAGCTCGAGCGTTTGCAATATGCCGGTCCTCACTTACCGAGGGTTTTGGCACTGCTGTACAATTGATGTATTGGTCATTCATACTTACCTAACGAGGACGATCGTGGTTCACATTGTTAAAAGTAAAACAGGTGATCTTTCGGATGGGGGAAACCACAGACCTATTTCTCTAGCAACCATAGTCGCTAAGGTGCATAATGGTCTGCTTGATACACAGCTAAACGAACATCTTGGGCTGCACGATAATCAGTTCTGGTTTCGGCCAGGACTTTCTACAGAGAGTGCAGTTCTCAAGCAGGCCGTCGGGTACTACACAAAAAGAGGAACACCTGTTGTCGCTTGCTTCCTCGATCGGTTTAGGGATTTTGATCTGGTTTCCTAAGATATATTATAGGGGAAACTGTTCGGTGGGCGGCTGTACTGTCGGAGCCTTATCAATTGGAGTGTGGAGTGAGACAGGGGGGATTGACCTCCCCTGCCCTCTTCAATTTGTATATGAATGCCCTGATTGAGACGCTTAGCAGTCTACAATTAGTAGTCATATTGACGGTTTTGTGTCAATAATAAGCTTTAAAGGACAATGCTGACATTGAAAGGGAACGGAAGACACTTTCCGAGCGTGCGAATATGATAGCTCGCAAGTTTGCTCATTGTACTGTAGAAATAAAGGTGACGCTCTTTAGAGCATTCTGTACCACCTTCTACACCTGCAGCCTGTGGGATAAGTATTCACGGGCGTCGTATGGAACCCTTCGTGTACAGTATAATAACGCGTTCAGAAAACTGATGGGGTTGCCTTGGCGTTGTAGTGCGTCAGGGATGTTTGCGACGGCGCGTTTGTTTTTACGCGATAATGCGCAAGCGCAACATCAATGGTGGCTCCAGTTATGGACGGCCGTAACAGGGTTCTGAAAATGATTGCTGACAGAGTGGACTGTTCGTATATAAACGTAGTTCACTGCTTTAAATTACATATGTCACCGTATCGTGTTGTTTACTAATACTTAGTTTTAATGCACATTGTTACTAACCCTTTAAGAGTCTTCACTCGAAATAAAGATTTAGATTTTGAATTTTACCGCCATTATAAAATTGGTTATAGGTGGCTAAGTTTTAAAGATATAAGCAAATCTAGATTTTAGCGAAAACTTGAAAGAACCATAATTTACCTTAATTTTCAACATTATTAATTTTTTGGAATTTTTCCTTTATTTGTGCTGTAAGACTTTAGTTTTTCCCAAATTTCGTGATTCTAGGTCAACGGGAACTACCATATAGGTTTAAAAAAACAAAAGTTGAAAATTAAGGTAAATTTTGGTACTTACAAGATTTCGTGAAAAATAAAATTTGCTTATATCTTTTTATCGTGATGACTGAGGACCTTGGTTTTTATACACCTAATAGGGACTATATACCTCAGTATCTGGGATAAATTTCAACTTGCTACGTCATCCGTTCCTGAGAAAATCGGTGGTGACACACGGACAGACAGACAGACGGACAGACAGACAGATGGACAAGAAAGTGATCTTATAAGTGTTCCTTTTTTACCTATTGGGGTACGGAACCCTAATAAAAATTGACAAAGTTAAAGTGCATTATATCATCGTCACTTTATGTTTACCTACATGCCCAATATTTTTTACTAATGTACCTGACAGACAAAAACCAAATTTTCAGTAAACAGCTCTATTATACAGAAAACATGTCAAAATATAACTTAGATAATAATTTTCAGTAAACAGCTCTATTATACAGAAAACATGTCAAAATATAACTTAGATAATAATTTTCAGTAAACAGCTCTATTATACAGAAAACATGTCAAAATATAACTTAGATAATAATTTTCAGTAAACAGCTCTATTATACAGAAAACATGTCAAAATATAACTTAGATAATAATTTTCAGTAAACAGCTCTATTATACAGAAAAAATGTCAAAATATAACTTAGATAATAATTTCTAACAAATAAGTAACACACATATCGAAAAACTACCTTACAATAATTACAAAAACATTTCCGTCTTCCACATAGTTACCGCGTTGCTCTAAAAACAAATACTTCATCTAAATCCCTAAACATCTAAAGCAAAATGGCGTCGTCCCTAACTGCCAACTCTACATCATCGTAGCAATAAAACCTCTACAAAGAGCCCATAGAGACAGACGCTCTATCAACCGTTGTGCAAATGGTACAGTCCTAACTTTATGACCACTATTAATCCGTACTCACAATCAAGTTATGTGACGAATGAAAATAATTGGATGTTTGCTTGTTTTGGTGAAAAATAAGGGGTTAGATAAAGCCAAACATAAGTGTCGCCCCATCGATGAATATGACTGCTATGCGTCTCACATATAGCGGATTTGTGTAGCATTTACAAGATTATATCGGTCTACCTTGTGGCAGGCCTTCCAACCCTACGTCTTTCGGTACCAGGTCTCTTCTCCAGATTTTTTTGGCCCCATCGACCAGGGTTTTTGCTGATGCAATTTTTTTTCATATCCGCTGATGGTGATATTTTGTCATTGACATCAGCGGATGCTGATGCTGATTTTAATTATTTAAGGAAGACAGTATTTTTTTGAATTTTATAAATTCTTAATTTTTTTTTAAACTTATTCACTAATTGAAAATATGTGCGTATTTCACTTGTCAACAGAGGTGCCATTATTTGTCAAATCTCACAAAAGTTTACGAACAAAAACTGCTCTTTCATCCACAATTACGTATTATAACGTAATTAATAGTAGGTAATGATGATTTGATGAGACAAGTTTGTGTTTGTTTACAATCGCAATCGACGCGGTCGACCCCAAAATTGGTCAAAACCCGCACCCGAAAATAACACGCGCCTTCCCGAACGAAAGCCCAGAACCTTCCGTAGTGATTTCACAACTCGAACTTCAGCTTTAATAATCATCATCTATCAATGCGGATCAGCATCAGCATGCTGGCTATTGAAAATGATGCTGGCATTGAAAATGATGCTGGCATTGAAAATGATGCTGATATTGAAAATTATGCTGATATTGAAAATTATGCTGATATTGAAAATTATGCAGATATTGAAAATAATGCAGATATTGAAAATTATGCAGATATTGAAAATTATGCTGATATTGAAAATGATGCTGATATTGAAAATTATACTGATATTGAAAATTATGCTGTTATTGAAAATTATGCTCATATTGAAAATTATGCTAATATTCAAAATGATGCTGATAATTCGCGGATGCTGATGGTGATGTTCGCAATCCTGCCATCGACCCCCCGATCCAAGCAATGTATGTCGGTAACCTTTGATCTCTTGAGATGGAAGCACTATCAAAATACCGCGTCGTCAATCCCATAAACCCTAAATACCAAAAAATAATAATACCAACCCTCAGGTTGGTCGTAGCAAAGACAACCTCCATAGATGAGGGTTCTCTGATGGCACTAGTCTTCAGTGCTTGTGCAGCATCTCTCCGCAGACCATGGCCCATCTCACGGAGTGCGCAGCATGCCCTGTCACCTGTGCTTGCGAGGACCTTATGACTGCGTCACCGAATGGTGTTGCCATGGCTGAATTCTGGGCCAAACACAATATTTTTTTTTTATATTTGCCATCGACACGCTAAGAAGAAGAATCCCATACAGTTTGGATATCATGTAGTAGTAGTAGGATCTCCCGTTTCCGCACTTAGACTCCCATTCGGCCCGTTGTGCGTGGGGGTACTGGCTAACATAGACAACCTAGCTCCGTCCAAAAGCACAGAAGCTTCCTGGGGGCTTCACAGGCTTTACGGAGTGACCTCCCTGTTCCGAGGATTTCTTCACTTTGACATGCCACGGCCTCGCATGCGAGGATTACGTGGGAGGCTGATTCTTTGGCGTTAAAACAGCCTCTGCAAAGTGGGCTGTCTGTGGCGCCTATGTTGAAAAGATGTTTGTTAAGGAGGGTGTGGCCCGTTATTGTCCATATTATGGAAGTATAAAAAGTTTGGATGTCATATAGAATGTCTCTGTCTAGATGCGCATTCTAAGTTTTTATTGAAGATTAGATAGCCATCACGTCAACTTGTTATTATTATACCAAACCATTACAGCCCCTTTACAATAGACATAGTTTCTGAAACAGATTCTCTTTTCAAACTCTTATCCTTGGTATAACCAAAACCCTTATTTATTTGGTCGAATAGTAAATAAAAGACTAGAATTAATAATAAATAATTTCAATGCAATGTAGAGGTAGTGATAGATTGGAAAATTCCTGCTAGTTTATTTATTTACAACTTGCAGGTTTCTCTGGAAGGAATGAGAGAAACCATCTGGTTTCAAAGAAATTCTATATTCATGAATACATTTTCTAATAGCAGGAAAAACATCTGCCAAGGCGGTTTATTGATTGTTTTATTTCAAAGAAAAAGAAGTGTTTGAACATCAGGAATTGTATTTTCCCATTGTATAATTTTGTTTGATAAAGGAATAGAAAATTTTAATCATCATCATCAGCCTTGTAATGTTCCCACTGCTGGTACCTTCACGGGCCCAGTGCGGATGTGATGCCGGTTGCCTCACCATGTTTTCCTACACCGTTTTGAGAGCAGTGGTGATGTAATTATTAACACAAAGTAAAGCGCCTGCCTGGGTTCGAACTCATGACCTACAACTTGTAAGGAGCGGCCGCTACCCTGGGCCACCACTGATATAATGGAAATTTTAATCTTATTTTGAAAATTATTTCACAGGTAGAAAACTATGCTATCGCTTTTTAACTTGAAAAGTACATGGATCCAATGGGATAAAAAGTGGAAGTTTAGTTTTCAGTACACCTACGCCACAGGCATAGTGCAGAGGTGTGTGATGATTTATAGGTCCATCTCAATTATTAGCCATGTCTACAAGTTGTTTTCAAGAGTCATCACTAATCGTTTCACGCGCAGGTTTGACGATTTTCAGCCTCCCAAACAAGCCGGATTCCGTAAAGACAAAGACAAAGATATTTTATTTCAACTAGGCCACCAAGCGGCAATTTTGAACGTTAATACATTAAAATTTAAAAAGAATAAAAATTGATTCTACCGTGCATTCAGAAATTAGCTTGTTATGGAGAAGAACGCATAAGAAACTTCATACTTACTCTTTTAAAAGAAAATTTTTTATTACAATATTTAGGTACATAAGTACACACATTAATAAATTCATATGTGTGAGGACAATGCACCCAGAATCACTACATACTATAATACGTACAGGTACAAAGTATTAAAAGTACTCACACATGTACCGTGCAGTTACATAATAGGTACTAGAAAAACATATCCGAAGCAGTTAAGTTAAGACCAATCCCAACTGACGGCGCCCGTTCACCAACATGACGCATGAATCAGCACCACCCAGCTCAACCATCATGAAGGGAACCGAATGATCCAACACACGCGACACCATCAGAGAGACATTTGAGAGAGCATGACACAATCAACTGCCAGGGCACACATAAGTCAAAGAACGACATAAACGTACAGCAAATGGTAGATCTACAGTTGGGTACATATATAGTACTCACACACGTGCTGCGCAGTTATACAATACTAAAATAAATTGAATCTATATAATACAAATATATTCATACAGTCTTCAGCAGGTCCAACAATACTTCTAACTTTGTTTAGCGTTTGTGGACTACGAGAAAGCCTTCGATTCGATCGAGACTTGGGCTGTACTGCAGTCTCTTCAACGGTGCTAAATCGACTACCGGTACATCGAGGTATTAAAGTGTATGTACAAAAACGCCACCATGTCAGTCCTACTTCAGGATCAAGCCTCAGAACCTACCTGCAGCGAGGTGTGAGACAAAGAGATGTCTTATCTCCGAAACTGTTCACCGTTGCACTGGAGTATGTCTTCAAGGTTCTGGACTGGACAGGGCTAGGCATCAACATCAATGGCGAGTAAATCACTCCAGTACAATGCTTAATGAACTCAGTAGAATTTCCAAAAGAGTGGGTCTGAAAATAATCATGAACAAAACGAAGGTCATGTTATGCATGCTATGCCCACGTAACACCCACTCCTATCAAGATCAGATATTACACTAGAAGTTGTGGATGTTTATACCTGGACAAACGTTCAAGTTAGATAGGTATAACTTTGAAAAAGGGGTCAACCATCAAATCTGACTCGGCTGGCCGGCGTTCGGCCATTTGCGGAATTTGCGGTATCCGCACATCCAACATACCACAGTGTCTCAAGACGAAAGTCTATGATCAGTTTGTGTTGCCAGTGATAACATATGGGACCGAAGCGTGGTTGCACAGAAAGCAAGTCACCCAAAAGGCAATGGACAGGGCAGGGCTATACTCAGAGTTTAGTTTCCTTGCGTGATTGAATCAGAAATGAAGACAAGACAACCAGGGTAACCGATATAGTCTGAAGGATTGCCAAACATTGCTTGCAGAACGGATGGTCGTTTTGGCCGACACGTTTTGGAGTGGCGACCGCTTACCAGACGACGCGGCGTTGGAAGGCCTCCCTCTAGGTGGAGCGACCACCTGGTCAAGGCTGTGGGAATTCGGTGGGTGCGACACGCATAGGAACGATCAGTATGGCGACGCTTGGGGGAGGCCTATAACCAGCAGTGGACGTATTTTGGCTTAAATGATGATGATGATGACTTAACACTCTGTATTGCTACAAATCGTATACTATCTACAATGTGTTTAATTGCATTCTAACCAATTGCGATGAACAAATCCATCACAGCTACATTGAATTTAATGGCATTACGCAACTAGCAACTGCACTGCTGACATTAGTACATTATTGGATTACTAACTATGTAGTTTGATGGACGTCTTGCTCTCGAGGTAACAATAAACTGCAGATATAAGGGTATTCCACACACGATATGTCTAGAAATATGGTATACTAAAGAAGTATTGAAGAAGAAGTGTTGACTCGACCACAAATATACATTGGGATTTTGGATAAGGGCAAAAAATTATAATAAATAAAGGAGATTTAGAACATGATCAAAATATTATTTTTTAACGATGGCCAGCACCACGTACTCCTTATGAATTTCCTAGGTAATATAATCTATAACTTTTTTAAACTAGCCGCTCCTGTCCCACTGTTGGGCAAAGACGAACCAAGTCCAGTTCAAGCCAAATTACAATCTTTAATTTAGTTTCACCTGTCCCGATGTCTGTAATCAAATCTTGTAAGTGAAATTAAACCCACTTCCCAGTATCCGATTGACCTAACATTTGGCACATGGCTTTTTACCCGGCTGCAAGGAAAGGGTTATATTTTTCGCGCGTATCTTGTAGGTATGTATGTAATATTATTTATTACCTCGTATCTTTCAAACCTCTTGACGGATTTTTATAATTGAGACATCGTTAGATAGGTTTTGGCCACCCAAATGTTCTTAAATAAGTGCCGTTAAAAAAAGAAATATGGTGGATTTTGGGCGCCATATTGTAGGGGTTGCAATTCTTCGAAACCCATTGAGTGGGGTATCAAAATTAAGGGTTTTTAGAGGTGATTACTAAAATATATACCACTTATATATTTAAAAGTCATTCGAAAAATAAAAATTTATCTGAAAGTCACGTTTTAAATAAAAAAAGTTAATAAAATCATATGTAGGATATTTATAGTTTTGGTCAGCTAGCTCGCGAATATGTATACTCCGACTGCACAGCATGATTTTCTTCTTGTTTACATCTTTGCAGTCGAGTTTTTTTTATTTTATTAACATTTTTTTAAATATTTTTATAATAAAAACTGCATTGTTTTTTTTTACTTTTTAAATGTTGAAGCTTGATTACTAAAAAATATTCTGATTTTAAGTTTCCATTTCCACGCCGTCTAGAATCAGCCCTCTGGGTGGGCGTTACAAAAAAGACCTACTTACTACACTTTATTTTATTTTTTGTTTTATTTTGTAAAAGTAGGCTTTAATTTCAAGCAAAGGGTAGCTTGACTGTCCCATGAAAAGCCGATTTTAATGACAAGCAATTTCCACAGACGCAGACGGACCGTTGTGTCTGCGTGTGTGTGGTATCGTTAAGTGTGAGTGATGGATGTGTGTGAGCTTGTACGATCTGAGCACGCAATTTGTTTTAGTTTTAGTGGTAATTCAGTTTTAAGAGGTTAGGTATGTAGTTTCTGTTGCGGATTTTTGGTTGATAATATTATGTTTGAGAAACAGTGTTCTTTGTTTATATATTGCTTATCAAATAATGTGGCTAAAAATATGATAATAATTAGGCCAGCCTATCTTTGCAATAAAATAATAAATTATTATCATAAAATCGGAAGTCATCCACTATTGACCAAGACAAATGTTAATTCTTGGATGAAATGAGTGCTCTGTATTAAAAAGGCAAATGGTTTAAATGTCGTTATAATTACAAATCAACTGTCCCAGTCAAACAAAATTATGGTTTTAAGAGAGAGGTGTCGACGGCCCCGGTGGAGTCCGCGGAAGCGAGTGATTCGCCCGAAGTGTTGGTATGAATTACCAACATGCTGCTCGTGTTGAAGCGATGGCTTCAAGAAATCTGGAAGGTGGCAGATATGAGAATATGCCCTCCAAATATTGCTCCTCTTTGGTCACCTTAATGACTTCTATGACTGAAGACTCTTTGAAATAGGGCTACTCGTTGCCATCAGAGACCTGCGGATGAGAGTAGAGTTAAGAGGCCGTCCAATGGAACCAGAAGGAGTAAGAGTTCATCATCACAGTTTTCCTCTAGGAAAGCGTGCTCCATCGTCGACCACAACATAGCTTACCTGACCACCGTTAGAAACTGGTCAAACACTAGACTATCAATAATTAATAATATAAAATCAAATGAATAAGTTCTATGTAAAAGAGCACTATTACATATATTATAGACAACTAGCGGACGCCTCGCGGTTTCACCCGTGTAGTTCCCGTTCCCGTGGGAACACAGGTATAAAATGTTGCTTATGATACCCAGTGATAATGTAGCCTTCCAACGACAGACACGACACAACTTCCTTCGACTTTAAAAGAGACTGTGACCTCTGAGTTTGTTTCGGCCTTTCTTCTCAGAGTAGTCAGATAGGAAACGCCGACCTCATCTAGTTTTAAAAAATATGTTCGACATGTAAAAGTGTTTGTATAAACCAACTTACAGAAATAAAATCATTTATCATTATCATAACGGTGAAAGAATTTTTGAAATCGGTCTAGTAGTTTTTAAGTTTATTCGTTACATACAAAAATACAAATCTTTCCTCTTTGTAATATTAGTGTAGATAAGCGCACTATTAATTTTTTACCTTTTCAAATAGTGCTCTCATTGTCTTATACACTTATCGTTTTGTGTGCTTTGCAATACCTACTTAATTCAATCAGATAACCTAAAATTTTTCACGAATTTCAGGTGATCCGATTAAGAATAAATAATGTACACAATATAAATTCACTGATTGATTTCAATGTGGATTTACCACCAGTTTGCGCAGCATCATTGGATTATTACACTTCACGCATTATAAGGTAATCGCTGAACCCGCGCGCGCGTTTGAACTGTTCATTTCCTCTGACAAATTATATTTAGGAAGTCATTGAAATTTTTATGTATAAAATAGCTTTGGTGTGAAACCACTTGTAAAGTTTTGAATTAACTTTGATGATCATCCTTTTGTAAGCACCGAGCTACATTCAACTGATATAAAATAAGTAAATTATGTATCGTGATGTCTACTTTGAAAAAATATTGCCTTACATATTATTTATGTTATAGGAAATCTGTGAAAACCTGAATTTGTATACAATGCCTAGGAGATCTGTTGAATTCCGGGCTTATTTAGGCAATCTGTGAAATAAAAATTCAAACAATGTAAGTTTAAAGGCTGACATGGTCACAATCATTAGAATTAATATTTGTTTCGGGATATTTACCATCTCTTTTTTTCATTCGCGTGATCATGGCGCTTGTAACGGTGTCGAAATATCGAGCTCTCAACCAAAATCAAAATGTACATGGTAAATATCCCGAAACAAATATTAATTGTAATAATTCAGACACAAAATAATACGCACATTTCCTAGGAAATGTATACGTATCCTAGGAATTGTATACAATACCTAAATGGTTCAAGGAAATATGTTAAATAAAATAATTAATTAATAAATTCAATTGATTTTCAAAATATATAGGAACTCCTTAAAATATTTTACATTTAAAACACTCGATTAGAATATTCGCGTGAAGAAGTAACAAACATACAAACACACACACACACACACTCACAAACTTTCGCCTTTATAATATTTTATTCTAAGAGTAATCACTAAATTATTCAGTAATTTTGAGACAAAGCTATTAAAAATCTCTTAGCGAATTAAACTGGAACATTGAACACAGACGGAAAAGAAACGCTGCAGAATGTTGATATTTGACAAAAGCGAGATAAAAAGCTTACCTTTTTACCAACTTACTTTTCCAACTGAATCCCATACATAATGCAATCAACAGGCTAAAAAACGGTGAAAAAAAACTTGTTAATTCTTTGCAAGTTGGGGTACTGAACTTGTGTTTAAAATATTCAGAGATTCATTTATGAATTTACGCCATACTTGGGCTGGTTGCTTGGAACACGGAATTGAACTCGTCAAAGTTGCATCACCAAAATTCACTCATGTATTATTATTTGTCATTCTACTTGTATTTTATTTATGAATTTATTTTATGCTACATATTTGTATATCATATGTGTATTTATTTTATGTTAGATAATTTCAGTACAGTTAATTTAATATTAACTGGTGGATTTAAAAGTGGCCTTATTATGTTATTATTGTTGTGTACAATTGAATTATACTGAGAAAACACAGTTGATAGTATCTTCCTGGATTCTGTAGATAAGTCTAACTTGACCATTCATTGAATAAAATCATTTACTGTTCCGATGCGTAATCGTTTTGCTAAATTCCGACCTGATCTCTCCACGGAAAGTGCCATACTGTCCCTCAAGCATACTGTTCAGTACTACACGTCCAGAAAAACGCCTGTTAATGCTTGTTTCCTGGACCTTTGAAAGGCGTTTGATCTGGTATCGTACGATTTGCTGTGGCAGAAGCTGTTAAATGATACCTCAGTTGATAGGGAGGTTGTATCAATACTCCGGTTTTGGTATAACAATCAGGTTAATTGTGTTCGGTGGGCAGGCTCGATGTCGGATGTGTATATAGGCTGGAGTGCGGTGTGAGACAGGGTGGCCTGACCTTGCCCCGCCTCTTCAGTCTGTACATAAACCGGTTGATCGTCGAGCTCAGCAGCACTTATCAGGGTTGTTATGTGGACGGAGTATGTGTCAACAATATTAGTTACGCTGATGATATGGTGTTGCTGAGCCCGTCGATTAACGCAATGATGAATCTGCTTACGATATGTGAGAGGTATGCGGGGGCCCATGGGCTCAGATACAATGTAAAAAAAAGTGAGGTACTAGTCTTTAAGGCAGGCACTAAAACTTACCCAATTGTACCATAGTTGAAGCTTTGCGGAAGATCCTTAAAGCAAGTAACAAGTTTCAAGTATCTGGGCCACTGGGTGTCCGAAGACCTCAAGGATAACTTGGATATTGAGCGTGAGCGCAGGGCGTTGTCTGTTCGCTGCAATATGTTGGCTCGAAGATTTGCTGAATGCTCGACTGACGTAAAAGCTACGCTGTTTAGAGCGTATTGTCAGTCATTCTATACATGTAGTCTGTGGGTCAACTACACGCGGAGGGCATACAGCGCTCTGCGAGTTCAATATAATAATGCATTCAGGATATTGATGGGGCTGCCGCGCTACTGCAGTGCATCAGGCATGTTCGCAGAGGCGGAAATTGTTGGCTTCCACGCAATCATGCGCAAGCGATGCGCCTCTATGATCCGCAGGGTGCGTGGCAGCCCCAACAGCATACTGAAAACTCTAGCAGACAGGTGGGACAGCCCCATACTGGGACATTGGATGCGCCTACATGCCAGTGAGGCGTACAAGTATAAGTAATTGTATCTGGTAGTTATAAGTTGTAATAACACTAGTTTGTCTGTATTTCATGATTTATTAATTTTTTATTTGAATTTTATAGTCGGTTTTATAATTGGACATTTAAATTTTGTGTAATTTTAGTTTCATGAAATTTTATAATTGGACATTTAAATTTTGTGTAATTTTAGTTTCATGAAATTTTATAATTGGACATTTTAATTTTAAATTTTCTGACATTTCAATCTTGTTTCACTCTAGTTTTATAAATTTTTGACAATTTTAATCCGATTTTTTTATTTATTTTTGTCATTCTTATTTAATTTATACATTCAATCAATTGTTTTCGTGTCATGTACAGATTACTAACATTAATTATAAGATTGTACTAACAAAAAAAATGGACTCCACAATTGTCTGAATATGAAATAAATATTAAAAAAAATATTAAAACCGAAACATCACCGTTTAATTAATCTTAAATACCTAACGATAGAGCCCGCGTGGTGGATTATAGCCCACTCCCTCTATGAGAGAAAGCCTGTGTCCCAGTAGTGGGAATATTAAAATACTGATGATGGGGGCCTCATATAACATCTCTTGCGGGTCAGCTGAGCTCAGCCGCTTATGCTGTTAGAAAGATAAGACAGTTAACGAATGTAGAAACGTTTCGTTGCTTTCACAGCATTATGTAATACGGTATGGTCGGGCGGCTGATATTGATTCAATATTTATATTGCAAAATAGAGCTGTCAGAGCCATATATAAATTAAGTCACCGAGAATCTCTTAGGGAGCTATTTTAAAAGATTAATATTATGACAGTTTCTTGCCAATTAATTTATGAAAATATTATGTATGTTCTGTTGCTCGGAATTTCCTTGCGTGATCACGTCAGGAATGATGATATCCGCAGGAGAACCAAAGTTACCGACATAGCCCGAAGAATTGCCAAACTTAAGTGGCAGTGGGCAGGGCACATTGCTCGCAGAACGGATGGCCGATGGGGCCGAAAGGTTCTGGAATGGCGACCGCGAACCGGAAGACGATACGTTGGAAGGCCTCCCACTAGGTGGACTGATGACCTGGTTAAGGTTGCGGGAAGGCGCTGGATGCGAGACGCACGGGATCGGTCAATGTGGCGACGCCTGGGGGAGGCCTATGTCCAGCAGTGGACGTCTTTTGGCTGAAATGATGATGATGATGATGATGATTATGTATGTAAGGAAAAATATAATTCTCATTAGTAAAGTTAGTGATAGACACAATTTTAATACTAGAAATAAAGATAAGTTATATCAACCATCTTATAAAATAGCTAAAGTACACACACCTTTCGTGGGGTACTGTGTTAAATTCGATAACAATATACCTTGTGATATATTAAAACTAAATGAAAGAAAATTTAAAACAATAGTTAAAAGCACACTTTGTAAACAAGCGTATTACAAATTAGATGATTATATTCAAGATAATAATGCTTGAAAACATGCTGGTCCTGCTCCATAGGGCAATCTTTAGAGTAAACAAAATCAAACTGGTTAATTTGTATTATATTCATAATTATAGTAACACTATATTTTTATTCTTCTCTTTTTTTTTATTGACTTGCACCCTGTTCCGTTGTTGTTGAATTAGGTAATTTACCTATGTTTGCAATATGTGTAAGTATGTGAGAACCTTGCTTCTATTTATCAAGTGAAGGAATTTACCTGTTAGTGCTTTTAATACTTTATAACTATGTAGTATAGTAGTGCTGGGTGCATCGTCCTCACGTATATGAATTTATTAATGTATGTACTTATATAAATATTAAACATTTTCTTTTTTTTAAAGAATATGTATGGAATTTCTTGTGCGTACTTCTCCATAACAAGCTACTTTCCCGAATGCACGATATAATCATTTTTTGTTACTTTTAAATTTTAATTGTTAACGTTTAAAAGTGCCGCTTAGTTACTTTGGACTTTGATTTGATTTTGATGGTGATCAACTCACGATTAAACTACATGCTAAATACATAATATCCACATATTATTTAATTTAACGATCGAAAGTTAATCTATTACATTTTGAAATTAATAATTCAGATGTGAACTTTGATTAATAATCTAGTTTGTGTAAGCCTGTGTTTAATAAACGGATATTTCATGTTAAACTGGGGATCAAAGAGATTGCTTACTTTCAGGAAAATGAAATCAGTGTTTGAATACGTAAAATCTCGGATCCGACAGTGTTTTTGATTCTCTCGAATAGAAAATTCTCATTAGTAGACTGAAGATTGGAACGGTGCCCAATAAATGAAAAAAGGGTGTCGCTAGCCCAATTATTTGAACCTGGACACCAGTGAAATTTTCATTTATAGTCGGCTTTATAGTCATATATTCTCATATACGGCTATAAATCCATCTTTGCATATTTTTCGAGTACACAGAATGTATCCTTGTATTATGTACAGCTTGTATTATTATAAAGGTTTGTATGGATGTATGTTACAAAAATAAAATTACGGAACGGATTTTGACGAAACTTTACATACATCAGAATAAAACAAAAAACCTTTGCCATGAGCTAAATTTACAAATATATTGAAGGAAGTACTAACTGCACTCGAGCGGAGCCAAGAACGGCAGGCAGTTAATAATAAAATAAAATACAATCCGAGAATTCGTAATAACATTAGTCATACATTACGACAAATCGAATACGCCACAATATTAGACCTTCCACTTTATTACGTTATTATGCGGACATAAATCCAAGCTCAAATGGCTTGCCATCCATGAATAAGTTTATAGGTAATAAATAAATATTACGAAAAACTTGCTCTTTTAGCAGACTCTCTTAAAAATTAATTTGATGTATAATGCTATGCTTCACGAAATGTACCTTTCACATCTAGTTTAAACTTTTTAACATTAAATTTTATTAAACGAGGAGCTTTTCTTATCTTCTTTTTCGTGAGCTTTTCCTCATAAAGGTTAGGGGGATGCGTGGAAATGTGCCTATGGAATGTACACATATTTCTCGTATTTTTCTCTCGTGTTGTTAAATCCGTAACTAAGCTCATCTTAGCCTACTTATCTATGGATATGACACCGCTTTAATTTTTTCTCACGGACATTTTAACACAAAGCTGGTTTTACTTTCAACTGTCAGTTTATTGCGTTATTTTCCTTGACCATTACTTTTACTGGTTTTATTATGGCTCAATTATAAAACTTTACCATTTTTGTAGTAATTCTAAAATCATGTTCTTTATCAATTTTAACATCAAAGGAGGCTCAAACCACAACAACTTGGCTCGAACCCAAAAGATATTATCGCTCAGCATAAAAAATGGTAGAAACTAGAACAGTCAAGTACTGAACTTCACCCCATAATTACCCTATTTGAAGTTCTGCTTACGATGGCCTACTTACCCAAGTGACCGTAACATTTCGTCTGATTATACAAGCCTTTGTCTCTACATCGACCTTCAAAAGAAATGCACTGACTATGCAAATACGATCACTTTATCTTTCATTTCCGCTCGGATCTGGAATAGGGTTTTTATCAAGTAAACGTAGTATGCTGTGGCAGATTTTTTTGCGATTAATTGAGTTTCTGAGCGTTTATTTTCGTGTACTGAGCTGATAATGGAATAAAAATCAGGCAATCAAAAAAAAAATTGGTAAATAACAGATATTCTGTTTCTGTTTGGAATTAGGTTAGTATGGTATTATGTAGATGAGCGAATAGCATAATTATTCAAGATGCTTCAACTATCATGCATTTTCAATTTCATTTACTTGTACGTTTCCTTCTATATTTTCAATAAAACGTGCAGTATTCTTGAATAAACGCTGTGGTAAGTACATAAATACGTTCAGTTGCACAATGGAATTAGTGCACAAACGATGACAAATTGCTTGTTGAGAAGAGATTGCGGTGTTCCTCAGATGCTTCACTCCAACTTATTGTTTATGTAACCAACTGATGCTGTTTCTATTAATCAATTAGTCCTCATTATTCATACTAGTATTATAAATGTAAAAGCTTGTGAATATCAATGTTTGTTACTTTTCTACGCAAAAACTGTTTACTGGATTTTTAAGACAAAGGCTATAATTACTAAATAAAGATTTTGCAGGATGCACTATTTCCACGTGGGCGTGAGTGGGAGCTAGTTGTTATATAAAGCAAAGCAGAGTAGCATTATAGAAGGCTTAAAGCACACATATCAATTCGTAGGTGTTAATTTGTACATCTATTATTTCTTAATAGTTGTGCACAAAAATGTGTTACAATATTTTTATCCGTCTGCTCATCGATTCTAACGTGGCAACATAACAATATTCCAATATTAGTTAAATGATTTCGGGAAGAGCTCATATTGCTAAATTCCGACGTCGATACAACTATCGAAACTCACCACGTAATGATACAAAAATTCAATTCCCAATGTAATGGAGAAATGAAATAATAATTTTCCGTCGATAACGATAGCTCGAATTCGTTTTCCAACTTTCCCTCTGATAAAAGTTACACGTGGTGGAAGATTTTATTAATAAAATTATATTAAACGGGTTTTTGCAGTGAATATTGGAATTTAGTACGTTTCTGTCGACACCTTTCTTCAATATCGCAGTGGAACAACGGGTGGGAATTATATTAATTATTTGTTAATCAGTCTGTTCAAATAGATGACTTCTAAAATAATTTTCTCTATCAATAAAATCCCACTGGTGTTGTAGCAAATACTCGTATCGTAAGCTAGTTATAGTTGAAAAGGTTTGACATGACTTATTGCAAAGTAAACAATTGCAAAAATAAAAATAGGTTTTTATTAACTAGTGATTTTGAATAGATGTTGATTAACGCACATTATGTTTTACACCAGTTCTTCATCTGGTTTAGTTCTACCGAGAACTGCGTCACTAAAATATTCCCTTTAAAGTCAAAAGTAAATTTGATTTCTGGGAAATTTTAGTCTCCTCTAAAATTTCGGAAGATTCGTATAATGCCTCACTCCCAAATTACATTTATCCGTAAAAGTGATACCATTACAATCTACCCGAGAGGATAAACACTTAAACCTACGAGAGAGGCAGCACACCTTAATTTTTACCATTTAAAGAGGCCAGCTCAAAACTCGATCAATTATGCGCCAATATTGGCGAGACACGACAACTTTATATAGGAATTTAGGCACTCAGTAGTTGAGTTTAGATTCAGACAAGAATAGTTGGAGAATTAATATGATGTCGAGTGCGATTTCACAGTTGAATTGAGAGTTGAAGTGGATGCAGTCAAAATTTAATGCTGTACACAGTTAATTTAACATTGAACAATTAATTATCCTAATCCTATCTTACTAATATTTAATAAAAAATGTGAATGTTTGGATGTAGTTTAGTTTAGTTTCGACGGACTGTTTCCGCAACTCCACTACCAAGCGCGTATTTTGCGTACGTGATGTTTGGATGTATGTTTGTTATTCAATCACGCTAGAACGGCTAAACGGATCTGGTTGAAATTTGGCAGAGACTTAGATTATAGTCTGGAATGGCACATAGGCTACTTATCATCCCGATAATATTCCATTGGGATAAGAAAACTTCTAACGCGGGTGAAGCCACTGGCAGAAGCTAGTAATTATTATAAATTTAAAAGTTTGTGTTACAATCAGCTTGTAACACTCAGTTAAATGTCATCCAAAACCGGATTATCGGATTTGGATGACATTTTGCAAACACATATACTTTATAACCTGGATTAACACATATGATACTTTTTGACTAAGTTTATTTGGGACATTTGTTTTACTTTGACGCGGGTGGCTGTTAGTTAGTTTTAACGTTAAGTGTAAAACATGATTTGTTGCCAATTTCACACGGTATACATTTTGCTGAGAGGCTGGCTATACAATATGTTATAAACATTGTTGCTGCAAACTACCGGGTCGAAATATTTTATACACCGATCGTAAAATGTCCTTCACATTGTATGTAGAAGGCAAAAAAAAATATGAAAAACATTTTAGATAAAAAGTGACTTTAAAGCACTGACCTCTATTATACAAGTACGCTGGACTAAACATACTATATGAAATGACAGTTGATTTTTGTGCTGATTCCAAGCGCCCCGCTCGAGCGTATCAGGAACTAAAATTGACACATTTAGAGATAGGATACTACCGATATTTCTAAAAGTTAGGTAATACTAATATATTTGACTGGAAATATTATAATATTGTAACTAATATATATAATACCCTCAATATATAAAACCCTCATATCTCAGAAACGGTTGGAGTTAGCGCATTTCTGACAAAAAATTTGCCCCCATGCCTCCGCTACTTCATCCAGGAGAACAAGATACCCCCCCCCCTTAACCGTTTACCTCCCCCCGCAAAAAAATTTTTCATTCTAAAAATACCAACACTGAAATCGAAAACACGTGCAACAAACCTCCCCCCCCCGCCCCCCTGCCCCTCACCACTCAGATTCCACAGAATTCAAAAACCTTATTAAAAGTCAAAGTATCACCGCCGTGCCCGTCGGAGTGGGGAGCGTGAGGTTTTTTCGTTACGTAATTTCTGGATTCGGTCCCCGCGCTCAAGGCCCGCGATAGAAGCTATGCAATAGCTTAATAACTATTTTTACGTATTAAATTATTCTCATGATCGATAAAACCCATTAAAGTATTTTACCGAAAGCTGTGTCCCATCTCTAATATTAGTTCCATGCGACTCTCACGTTAATTCACGTTGCTATCAGCGCCAAAATGGCGATAATCAAATGTCTTCGTTTTGTCATCGATAATATGAAGTCCAGTGTACAATGTATGATAGAGGTCAGTGCTTTAAAGTAAATGACGTGAAATTCTAACGTAAGATAAAAAAAACCTTTGATAAAGATTAATAGTCTAAACGTCAATACCAAAGTCTTTGATAAAAAACAACTGAACTTCGAAACCATCTTCACGAAGCGCAAATTAGCAGTAAAATTTTAATCTTTTACCAGGACTTTGAAAAATCTAAAGAACGGATGGTTATCTCGAGCTATAAGCAAGCCATTCTTTCTGACTGCACTATCACTATCTTTAAATCAAACTTGTTTAGCTTAGAGGGTATATAAATCGCGCTTGAAGTTACGCCAGTATGATTAAAGATAAGCTTAAATGATACACGCAATGTGCATTTTCGAGGTGGAATTTCTTAACCAACTTGGCAAAAAATAAGCTGGTTTTAACGGTTTCATTGTGGCTACGGCCTGCAAAAAATGTTTTTGATGAAAGATAAGGCTGTGTTTACTCACATTTAGCTGTGTATCGTGTATTTAAAATACGGATATGGTAAAAATATTGTTTCAATGTATCTTTAGCTGATATCAAAACAAAATGAATGCTGTAAATTTGAAAATTTTTAGCAGATGCATCTATCCACTTGAGTTTAATTTGTAGCTTTAATTGTAGCAATTAACTGTTATCCCATCATACTGCTAGCTAGAGTTTCTAATATTGCTTTTGCATTTTTATTCTAATTCATTGAATAACAAAGTATTTACAGTACTTGTAGTACCCACTATATAAAAGTAAACTACTACTACTACGACTATTTTCTTAATGTCTGTCGGCTGACTGTACATTATTGCTGAGTATTAGGTTAGGCTCCCTTTTAACCAGGCATTCATGGTTTTTGAGGTATTAGCTACAAGAGTAAAGCCACAGGAGAAAACTTAGTTTCAGCACTTTCATACTACGTGCTGCTAAGAAAAAAGAAGATTAGCACAAAATTATACTATGAAAAAGCCATAATGTCCTCCCTGCATCTAATCTCCATCGGCTAAGCTGTCACAGTTAAACTTACTTCGCACGCGTTCTTCGCCATTACTATTCAGAAGCGATTTTTTCAGACTCTTTCAAACTCAGAGAAAATCTTCCTAATGCATTTTTAATGTTTTCATCTCGAGCAGTGTAACATCTGTACCTATATTGAATTGGTATAAAACTGTTTTGATCTGGTTTTATATTTTTGTGTTCTTCTTTTAATTAAATGGAAATTATCTATTCTTTATTCATCTCTGTTTTTCGCCATATCAATATTGACCTTCTTTCTAGCCATATTAAAACTTATCTATAAAAAAATCCATACCCTTTAGCGATTGCTTATCACATTCTATATTTAAAATTTCTGTAGAGAATCTAAATTAAGAATCTGCTGGTCAGTTGCTTAACCTCTCAGAGATTTATATAAGTATATTAAAATAAAAACGCCTTTAATTCCGAAATTTTTTCATAGAGAAAAATTTAACGTATAAAATATTAATTTTAATCCATAAATATATAACTTTGTTAGCTGACTCAATATTTACTTACATAAAATACATATTATGTATGTGAATAGTATATATATATACTTCCCACGAATTAATAACGCCCCCCCTAATATATTTAAATTAATATACCTTTTTTATTTTTACATAAAATTATTTTTTGTTAATACACAATCCAGCCATCGTTTCTTTGTTTTTACCTGTCCTTACTATAACTTTCAAAATACACACAAATGTCTACACTAAAACGCTGCATAGTTCGTTAACAAAAAAGTTTATTGTAGCGAATATCAAAACCGTAACCCAAAATCAGGTATTCCATCACTCAATTTAGGTTGTCAAATGTCTTTCAGAAAGCAAAAGCTTTCTTCTCTCCCGATACATAAACTTCACTCTCGTCACGATTTTTCACGTAAAATGATACCACATTTCTTCATGAAATAATCTAAGGCTATACTAGGAACGCGTGTTATCTAAAACCAGCCATACTTGTAGTCTTAAAAGCATTTGTTCCAGCCTGATTTTGTTCACAAAAAAGCGTATTTCATCATTCTCCTACATTATGTATGGCAGCAGTTAAAAATGAAAGCAGTTTCGTATTTTCCTACAACACCTTCCGTTCATCAACCTTTCATCGATTTTGTCGCGTTTTACACTCCACGCTAATCTAATCCTTATGTTTGAGAAGCTAAAGGCAAAATTTGACAAACACAATTTACTTGTTAAGTAGTTCGTGCGCTATCCACCTAAAATAGGCTTTAAAAATAAACCTTAAATTACTAAACCATCCAACAGTTTAGATTAAACTGACCACTTAACGTGTAAACAGATTGCCACAACATTTTCAAGGTTCAACTATAAGTTGGTAACTTTAACAAAGTAACAGTACCCAGCGCAAGTTGACCCTTGTTAGTGAACTCGATTCGCAATTTGAATTTAAAAAGCAATTAACCGTTGGAGAGGGAAAATTGAACATCGAACTTGGGAATGCATAATACGGAATTTAAAGATAAAGATAATGAAAGTCAAGTTTGAGGGGAGAAGATAAATTTTCTTTATAATTTGAGGGTAGAAGAATAACATGACTCTTGTTCTTTGGAGAAACATTCATGTGAAGTTAATTAAAGTGTTGCGAAGACGGAACTTAAAGGCAACGAACAAGTCTATCGAACGTAACAATATTTTATCGTAACTCTGAACAAAGTTTAAAAGAGCTGGTTTTTATGATATTTTACAATGATTTATGTTTACTTTCCGCTGAGTTTACTCGCAGTTCGTAACAAACTGGAAGTCAACAATGAGGAATGTTTTATGAAAAGTAAAGTAAGCTCATCTAGCGGCAATGACTACATGGTTACTTTGTGAATTTAGCCTACCGAGGCAACGGTCGGTGGTTTGAAACAGAGTGGGTGAATCTAAAATAATATGTAGGTATGGCTTTAAAAAATCCATTGTATAGGTAAGATAATATGTTATTAAGATCAATTCACATAAAATATAACCCTCCTTCGGTCGGTCCAGTCGCGTAAAACACAACATATTCGTAGAAAGCCTGAAATTGTAAAACATAAATGTATTGGAATAACTGAATATTATTTTTTTATAAAAATGAAAACGAGATAAATTTTACATGTATAAAATAATATAATAAATAAATGAATTCCTCGAAAATGTCCTGTGAAAATACTGAAAACCAACCTGAAGCCGACTCTACTTTATGTAATATTCCGCACATAATTTTCTCGGAAATCATCGTTCCCTTACGTCACTCAAAGAACATCCCTTAATTCTGAATAATAATTTTAGAACTCAGTAACAGTAAAGCCTTCCTTTTGATCACATTACAATATTACAATTTTCTAAGGCACTTTGTACGAATGTACGCCTTGTTAAAATGGTTCCTCCGTAAGTAAGATGTAATCCGCTGGGCAACTTGTTACTTAATGAATTGATTATTGTATGCTGCTATTGTGTTCGGTATTAATGCAGATACAGAATATAGAGCTATCCAGCAAATAATAGAAGGTTCAGAAGGTTTTCTTCATATAACGTGCGAACAAAGGCGCACGCAAACGCAATCTAAAACAAATGCCAGTCGTGAGGGCGCGTAAGGTCCTCGGTCACATATACCACCCTGATCCTACACCGCTCTCGCACTACACCGCCTTAAATGGAGATGAGTGCTCGCTATCCACGCACCCAAAACTAGCAGGCAACCAGCTTCCCACGCACTTATAGCTAGTAGTCAACTAGCTGTCCCCGCGCGGACCGCTTTTACCTTACCTTTTTCGACAAGCTAGCAACGTGCTTCAAGAGAGCAGTCAGCTTGTGTACAGTGCGCTGGCCGCCGGCTTGAAGCGCGTGGTAAGCGTGCTGTAAGCGAGACGTGAGCTGACAAGTGGTACGGTGGCGGTAAGCTCCCTTACAGCAAGCTGTCTGCTAATTTTTGTTGTCAATGTAAAGTATGCCTACAGAAGAGGATGACATGAAGCTCACATTTCAATGAACATTATTTTTCCGGGTGGGAGTGATGTTGTATAAGTCGGCTACGACCTTTACACTCGCTGTACCTGTCTACGTGAAGCGTGTCTATGTGTAAATGCGTTTTCACTCTACTCGTTCTCTCTCTACTTGCAGTCAACCTTTCAGTAGCTATCAATTCTTTGCTGGGGGCTCGTCTGTACCCCTCCCACCCCTCTAGAACTAACCCTGGCTCGCCATTTGTTCACTATACTTGACAACCCTCTCTTGATTCGTTTTAATCACATCTTGTAGGGTCACAAGCTTATGACAGAGTGATTGTTTCCACATTTGGATTTCTATAATTTATTCGGTTTCGGCTTAAAAGTTTTGGAGTTAATTTTGACATGATGACTGATGAGGTTCTTGGGTGACGAACTGACAGGGTACTTATCGTCTACTGTGTTATTGACATACTGTAAAAACTAATTAAGTACGAGTCTAATCCAGTGGTAACCGCCCCGACTTACGAGTCTTAGATCATGGGTTCGAACCCAGGCAAGCGCTTCACTTTGTGTAAATTATTTCATCACCACTGCTTACACACACACTGCACAAAAAATAACACATACAATCATACACAACAAACACTGCTGCAAATAAATATATCTAAATCTGAATCTAAAAAACGGTGAAGGAATACATCGTAAGGAAACCGGCATGTCCTAGAACAAAAGTTGGAAGAAATGTGACATCCACCAACCCGCACTGGGTCCGCGTGGTGGACTCATCCCTTCTCTCACAGAGATAAGGACTTAACCATAAAAAAAAAAAACGTTTTAACAAAAAATACAACCGACTTCGAAATAAAAACACTACAAAGTGAAAAATAACTTCAATTTCGGAAGTCGGTGTTCTTGTTTTGGTCGGTTGTATTTTTTGTTAAAACGTTTTTTTTATTTTTTACTTTTTAGTTGTGGGTACATAACGAACCAATTCTCCAAAGTGAAGCCAGAATAGATTAACCCAGAAACAAGAAGCTTAAACAATAACGGTGGAATTAGAGTATACCAGGGTGAACTGATCACACCTGCGTACCCCTTTAGAGCGTGCTAGTGTGATGTTATGTTATGAAATGATGTAAACAATAAACAGACATCCGATTGCATCTATCCCGAGTGATTTGCCGTCATGTATTGAAGAGTTCTGATGTATATCTCCGAAGTTCTTCAGCAGATATTAATCAAATTTAAATGGGACCACATGACAAGCACCAGCTTTCATATAAAAAAAGAATCATCAAAATCGGTTCACCCAGTAACAAGTTCTGAGGTAACACATATAAAAAAAAAAATACAGTCGAATTGAAAACCTCCTTTTTTGCGAAGTCGGTTAAAAACACACATTAAACATTGGCAAGAAGAAGAAGGAACAGAAAATAGGTACAAACGTATACTTATTTCTTAAAGAAATCTCTTCCAGCATACCTGCGAGAGAAAAAAAATACATAGACACCGTGTGTAGAGGGGAAATAAGAAAAACCAATAATAAACCCAATAATTAAATCTAAAAGTATATTTTATAATTTTGTCAATAAAATCAAGGCTATTCACCATAAATCTTAAACAGACCCATAAAATAAATCTAGACTCATTCAACCATTTAATATTCATTCTGGAAGTCATTTTGCCGTAACTACGCTTTAAAAAGATCTGGTTATATATTTCGCAACACTAAAATTTGTCATACCGCTAATAAAAACTTATAAATATTAATAAATCCATCCAAGTTTCAACGAGTCACGTTGGGGGACTTAGCGTGTCAACTTTAGGCACAGTTTTCTTATAGACATCACAGCTTTTGCATATCAGTACAAATAATGTAGAAGTAACAAAAACATTATAAGCCGCTTAGAATTTCTTCAGTCAGTTTCAGGGAACGTTGACAACTTGATAATATCGTCTAGCTAGAGGATTATGAACGTTATATTTTTAAGTCTATATCTTTGAAAACAACCAGATCATCTCAAAACTCCATTTTTTTTTAAATAATCCTATAGTGTTCCACATGTTAGACAATTTTTTGTGCCACCTCAAGCTTTAAGCCAACCTTCGTGGTGGGCAACTATGTCATCTCGCCACGCAAAAAATTTCATACACAAAAAAAATTGAACGTCTCTCTCCTTGTTAGTATTAGTACATTTGTTATGCCATTTATACCAATACAACTTCGCAATTTATAAATCCTCAAATCAATATCGAACGCGACCTTCACTGAACCTTGTCGTTGTCACCGATCTTCAACTATAAAAGAGCACTTTTCAGATATAACTGAGGGATTTATCTTTAGTATCTAGTAATTTTAGATCAGCCGGTCGCAGGCTCGAAATGCTTTGAAAAAACTTCATGTAAAAACTTGTGATGATGGATGAACGGATGAATGTATAGACGGATGGATAGATGTTCGTAACTTTTTCACGAAGACTACGAAATGGATTTGGATGAAACTTGGCACACAGGTAGGTTTTAACCTGGATTCATAACAAACATAGAATACGTATCATCCTGGAACTAGGTTCATTTGAGATAACTTTCGACATTGACGAAGGCGTAGCCACTAACAAAAGCTGTACAAAATATACGCCGTCGTTGAATATCGTTAAGATAGGTATAATGTATTAGTATGTACTGCCATAGAAATTTCCTCTTCTAGGTCAAGTAAATGTCTCTTTATCCTAAGTAATAGATGCAATAAAGAGCAAATTTAGTACTGATTTTGTCTATTTTAGCTCTTTAACCCTGGACTGAAAAAAATGTGCTTAGGATGCTGTGTGAGTAAGAGCGGAATAATTTGTTAGCTTTTTTAAGGTGCTCTCATAGAAATCTTGGTGGCTAGATGATCAAAGAGTTATCTAAGATTTACAAGAAAAATGTTTTACCCTATTCTTTAAAAATCCCTTTGCTGTTTAACGACTGATTATCAGAAATTTAATTCTATTTGTCTACAGTGAATTTGAATTTCAGCTAATCAGTTGCTAGATAAATCTGAGATTTTTATTGATAGGGTCCAAAGGGTTAAAATTAAATAAAATTTACCCATTCAATACACATTAAGCACAATGAAATAAATTGGCTTGAAAGCATTATCTATTTAAAACGAATTGAAACAAAAATATATTGAAACACAAAAATGCTGGAGCTGTTATATTAAATTCCTTTATGTCGGCTCCCATTTATTTTGTTCGCATATTTTAAAGTGCACATAGATTATTGTTTTAACGAATGCATGGAAAAAAAACCGAATGAAAGTCTATGAACATTAAAATCAATGTCTAACTCGCACCATTTTTGATTGATTGAATAAATACTCATCTAGCTAAAATTGCCAAAAAAATATACGTGTGAAATTTTTGTATTAAACCTTTTTACAAAATAATTAATAATTATCATTTATTAAAGTTCTATGTCTACGGATTTTCAAGAACATAGGATTATATTCCAAGTCGCAAAGCTTGAAAAAACTCGAAAAAAAAACATGTTTTAATGTCAACAAATACAAGTTATAATTGTCAATTTGATGATTTGAGGTAAACTTTCGAGGACATGACTTGGACTATAGTGGCTAAGTTCTGAGAGTACTTAATTATTTCACCAATTGCAATGAAGCGAAGCAGGATATTCAAGGATGGCCAATGTATTTATTTATTTATTTTTATTTATGTATTCTTTATTGTACACCAGAAAATACAGTAACAAAAGAAACTTAAAACTATAAGTATACAACAGACGGCCTTATCGCATGCCGCGATCTCTTCCAGTCAACCTGGAATGGACAGTGATTGCCTGGACATGACACGGGGTTGTCAGGGGTGTAACAATACCAACAATAAATATAACGATACAATAATACCTAATAAAAACACAAATAGATATATATGCCATATAATAGATACATAAATACATACATATTTAATATATAACACGTGAAAATAAATGACGTATGACAATCAGAGACAAAGTCTGTCAAAAAACTAAGAGTACGATTACAACGACCAGTAATGTTCTTTGACGACTCTTTTAAACACAGGCAACGACTGTGCACGTTTAATTGGGTCAGGCAATGCATTCCACAGATGAGCAGCTTTTTTTTTTTGGTTGTATATCATCCAGTGACTTGACCCGCTCTGGGTGAAGCGGGAGGGCGTGTCAGACTTTTACTGACTAAAACCCACCCGTGTTCCTTCGGTTGCTTGAGCCAGGGCCGCGGCAACTCTTTTTCAAATTTATCCGCGACCCAAACGAGCAGCCTGGACTGTAAAAGATTTATTCATGAAAGTTGTGGAATGCATTGGCATTTTAAGTCGCAAGTTAACTGATGACCTCAGTGATTTTGAGTGGGAATCGCAGATTACTGAAAACGATTCTTGAGATAAATAGGGGTGGAAGAAGCCAAGAGCACATTAAATAAAAGAGAAAGAATATGAGTATTCCGGCGAAGACGAATTGGCAACCACTTAAGCTTTACACGGAATTCGGAAACATGGTCATATTTGCGTAAACCGAATATGAACCTTATACAAAATTTTAGAAGCCGTTCAAGTCTATCGACTTGTTCTTGAGTAAGGTCAAGATAGCTGAGTAGTGTATTATTGGGCATTCTAGACCACCTATCGCTTCCTACGGCTCACTTTGTTCGCCTTCGTCGCTTTCGGTGGAATAGAATACCCAATAATATAAATTAAATCTTACATAGGGCAATAATGCAGTAAAATACTGGTTCGACGCCTATTCCTCAACGTTTGTGGTTTGGACGCTGCTCCACTTTTTAAAACTCGTTTGGTTACGAATGGAACGGAAAGCGGTTAGAATGTTCAATAACATAAATGGATCAGCAAAGTTTGTGGTTTGGGCGCTATTCCACTTTTTGAATCACGTTTGGTTTTGATTGGAACGAAATTTTTTCTAGAATTTTCAATGACGACTACGACGACTCTGTCTCTGTCACCTATGACTTAGACTAGAGTCAAGAGCAAATTCATCACAAATAAAAAAATACATAAATGGATCTACAAAGCTTGTGATTGAGTCCTAATCTACTTTTATAATCTCGTTTGGTTGCGATTCGGTCGGCCCTGCAAACCTACCATTTACCGTTATGTAACTATACTCCATTTGAAATAACATTAAACATGATTCCAAATCTTTTTACCGTTCGTTCAACCGATTTTGAGTTCTATCCCGTAAACATAACGATGACATAAAAAGCATAAACCTGTTACCAAAACCAACTGTTTACTACAGCTACCATTTGTCGTATCACCAACGCAATAGAAGTCAAAATCGGTTGAACGGGCTGTAAAATGGACTAATTTAAACGTCTAATGTTATCGCAAATGGAGTTTAAAAGTTAAACCCTTTTACTGGACTGTGTTTTACAAAGTACGGTACGGTACCATATTCACGAAGTTTGTAGTTTGAGTCTTATTCCACTTTTAAAAACTCGTTTGGTTGCAAATGGAACGGAAAATGGTTTAGAATATTCAAACTCATAAACGGATTTACACAGTTAGTTGTTTAAGCTCTATTCTAATTTTAAAATCTCGTTTGGTTGCGATTGAATCGTCCTTGCAAACCTACCGTTTATCGTAATGTAACTAAAGGTTAAACCCTTTTACTGTACTGTATTTTCAAAGTACGGTACGGTACGATATTTACGAGGTTTGTGGTTTGAGTCTTATTCCACTTAAATAATCTCGTTAGGTTGCAAATGGAACGGAAAATGGTTTAGAATGTTCAAAATCATAAACGGATTTACACAGTTAGTTGCTTAAGCTCTATTCTAATTTTAAAATCACGTTTGGTTGCGATTGAATCGTCCACTGAAAACCTACCGTTTACCGTTTATCGTTATGTAACTAAAGGTTAACCCTTTTACTGTACTGCGTTTTACAAAGAACGGTACAGTAGGATATTTATGAGGTTTGTAGTTTGAATCTCATTTCGCTTTTAAAATCTCGTTCAGTTGCAAATGGAACAGCAAAAGATTAGAATGTCCATTAATATAAATGGATCTACAAAGTTTGTGGTTTGGGCGCTACTTTACTTTTTAAATCTTGTTTTGTTGTGAATGGAACGGAAAGCGGTTAGAATGTTCAATAACATAAATGGATCTACAAAGTTTGTGGTTTGGGCGCTATTACACTTTTTAAATTTAGACTAGTTTTGATTGGAACGAAATGTTTTCTGGAATTCTCAATTACTTAAATGGATCTACAAAGTTTGTGATTGAAGTCCTAATCTACTTTTATAATCTCGTTTGGTTGCGATTCGGTCGACCCTTTAAACCTACCATTTACCGTTATGTAACTAAAGGTTAAACCCTTTTACTGTACTGTGTTTTACAAAGTCAGGTACGGTACCATATTTACGAGGTTTGTGGTTTGAGTCTTATTCGACTTTTAAATTCTCGTTTGGTTGAAAATGGAACGGAAAATGGTTTAAAATGTTCAATAACATAAACGGATCTACACAGTTTATGATATAAGCTCTATTCTACTTTTAAAATCTTGTTTGGTTGCGATTGGATCGTCCTTGCAAACCTACCGTTTACCGTTATGTAACTAAAGGTTAAACCCTTTTACTGTACTTTGTTTTACAAAGTACGGTACAGTACGATATTTACGAGGTTTGTGGTTTGAATCTTATTCTACTTTTAAAATCTCGTTTGGTTGCAAATCGAATGGAAAATGGTTTAGAATGTTCAATAACATAAACGGAATTTATAAGTTACTCGGGCTAGAATGCTAGTAGCATTTAATTGTAGTTTCTTCATAATGTGCTGTTCATACTAGAATTAGCATGCTATTCCATGTGTTAGGAGAGCTATCATGTTTTAACAAGTTGGAGCCTGTATCCACGTGCGCGACACGCTGCAAACCTTGTGTGTTTTGTCATCAATTAGGATTGGAAATGAAACAGATTTAATTAAGGTCATAAAATACTATTTATTTTTTTAAATAAAACAAATCTTATCACGTTTATGCGGTGTGGCATTTCATACAAATTTAAAAGTCTGAAGTTTTGGAAATTAATCATATGCTATAATAAAACTTGATACGTCTAAGCAGCATACAATATAAAAAGTTAGTAGAGAATATTTTAGTAAATTTTATGAAATGTCGTGTCCCGTAATCGCTCTTGAAACTAATTAAGTACTAAATAAGTTCCAACATTATTTACTACAAGTAATAAGATAATAATATGTATTTGGGGTACCAAGAAAATAAATGTTTCACAATTACACTACACATTACTTGTTTCTGAATCCTGCTATAGGTAATTGTCAATAATAGGTATTTTACATAATATTAACTATCTGTAGGTACATTTAGAACTATATCTAAAATACATTATGAAAAATGTATCTACTATAATTACTTACATTTAAAAATAATCTCAATGCATTACTTAAATATAGTTGTTTTACCTTATCTAACGATAGCAACAGCTTATTTATTTAAAACATAGCGAAGTTAACTTTAGACAAGGGTGTTCATTAAGAGACATGTTAAATAACGTTTTAGTTTTGTTCTCAATATTATTAAAAAAATATTCTAAAGAAGAATTCTCAGAAATATGTGTTGTGTAATAATGTTAATGATGCACAAGGATCGACAATTCTATAGGAACATATATGATTACGAAATGCAGAATGTATTATTTCAACACCTTCACAAAAAATCAAAAAATATTTGTTTTTATGATTAGTACTATACGTAAGTGGCGTTGGTGTACGCTAAAATAGATTTCGATTTACATAATATTAGACTCTGCAATATTCGAAACAATTAATTTGGTGTCCCCAAAAATTCGGGAGTTCGTCTCATAAACATTTGTAAGCCGTCCACTGGGATTATTGCGATCTTGTTGTACTTTTAATGTGAACTGGGCTTTCTTCTACCGTTCTGCCTAGGGGGTGGAGACAACTACATCTTTTATCTTCAACTTTATCTTTATACCCTGACTTACATGTAGAAGTCTCCCTTAGGTCATCTCTTTAAATTAGCTGCAGCAAAATAACATGTGGTTCTGAATAATGAGTTGGATGCGCGAGGCACATTTTATTAAATATTTGTTAGAACCTACGAAAGCAATACAAAATGTTACTGTTCGGCGCTTTATCACCAATTCATGATGACAAGTGGATGACCTCGACGTTTGTGTAATATGGTATGGAGTTTATGTAATAACGCGATGAAACCAGCAACGAGAATGAAGAATAGTTTCGACGTGGAACTCCGGGGGAATTTGGCGGCGAGGGAGACACGTATCTGAAAAGAAAACATAAAAAATTAATATAACACCTACCATTTCTGGTTACAGTGGGATCGGTTGGTGGTTATGTGCGAATGAGACACATCACTATCAATATCACTATCACTACGTATTGTCCCTCGCCACGTCTGTCTGTCTGTTCGTGATAAACAGAAAAAGTACTGAACTGATTTTCATGCGGTTTTCACTAATAGACAGAGTGATTCATGAGGAAGGTTTAGGTGTATTGTTATCGCCTAACTTCTTGGCTACAATGACTGCGCAGTAGTCAATCTCATACAAAAACAGTACCGTTTCGTGCCTTGCGCATCGGAAAACCAACTTCAGGGCGGTCAAGAAGTTTAGCGAGCACTATACAATTTGTTAAGGTCTTGAATAAACTGGTTGAAATATGACGATAATTGTTGAAAATTAAAACGCTGCCAAATCCCTTTGAGATATAACAAAACAATGTATGGTGGAATTTTCCATCTTCTATAGATGTACAAAAAAGTCCGCGATGGCATATGTCTATCTTTTAATGATAGCTTACTTGCCACGTACAATACGGTAATTGGAAAGCTATTTAGACGAATACAGTATTAATCCTTACCAAGTTAAATACGTTAGTTACCTTAAACGTTTCATGCAAATTATGATAATTCTTTACACCATACAATTTAAATGAATATCTTAGGATTTACTGCAAATAACAGCTAACGCGCACGAAAACAAACCGCTGTCGCCCACTTGCTATAGCGATAATGCGCGCGTATCCTTATCATATCATTTTACAGTTTTGCAATTTAGAGACTGGAGGTATATGTATTTTATTTTCTTTTTGGGTGTTGTTAGAAGGTTTTATTTACATAGTAAATTATTTGAAAGTAAAATTTCAAGGTCGCATTTTTGTTTTGTGTATGTATATTTTTTTTAAAGAAATAAACGTGTAGGCATACCTAATATGCTCTACTATCAGCCGGGGCGGGTCGCTAGTATACTTATATTCTAACCACTAATAAACTTACTGTTCTCTAATCTGAGACAAAACATACTAACAGTAATATAAATTACCTTAACTTAGAGTCTGATGGGGTGGGCAGTGCTTTCAGGTGCTTGTCGCTTCACCACCTTTTTCTTATGCTGCTTTTTCAACAACTCGGCCACTGCAGCTGTGAGCTGTGGTATTTTGATTCCGTGTTGGATCTGAATTAGAACACACTAAGATTAATTTTGTAACTATAAACAACCTCAATAATTATTGAGTTAAGTTAAAGGGGCTAAGCATATTATTATGGATGGCTTACCTCGATCAACTACCGCAGATTCTCGAATTGAGCACTAAACCACTACTTTAGTTTACTATTTTTATAACAACAAATTTCACACATATTTCGTTTACTAATCGAACTATACGAACATAGTAAGCTAAAACTCAGGACAGATTGTCTCATGTCTCTTCACAAAGCAAGAAATAGCATGCACCTACAGGCACACACTCATTCTATTTCTATGGTCCCAGATTAGGACACCAAGGACATCTGAACTTTAGGATCCCGTAACCATTAAACTAAAATTCAGGACAGATTGTCTCATGTCTCTTCATAAAGCAAGAAATAGCATGCACCTACAGGCACACACACATTCTATTTCTATGGCCCCAGATTGAGCACCAAGGACATCCGAATGATAATTTAATTAATTAATACAGATAACACTACCCTACACGTTAACAAACAACTACTAGTTGCTTAGTTACTCAGCTTTTACTCTGCGTTGCGCTTGATTAAGATGCTTTCACACTCTTACAATCGGCTTCTAAACGGTACGTACGCCGTCCCGTGGTCATTGTGAGTGCCATACTCGTTGTAAACCGCCTGACGCCGGTGTCGGAAATGATCGTTTTAAGCTTTCACGGTTTAGGTGTAAGTAATTCTTTACAATCTCAAAGATTGCAACATTGCATAATGTAAATTTGCAGCGTTTGAACTTTGTTACACGTGTATGAGTAATTTCCATGTATTTAACAATCACACGGTAAAATTATCGCAGTGCATGTTGCAGTCTCTGATTAAAATTGGTCTTTTATATAATTTCCTAACCAATGCAATTAATTTAAATAGAACCCTCTATATATATGTATATATCTATAAGTTTTGATTACTTTGCTTATTATTTTATAATGTTCAGAATACATTTTTAGTTCTATTAATCAAGGAATTGTTGTGATCAAAAAACCACGTGCACAAATGCGCGTTAAAAACTTAGTTAATTTATGTGGCAGTGAAACTCAAAGATGGTGTAAAATCATCAAACTACTAAAAGTAACAAACTTTTATAAAACATTTCATGTAAAGGAAGTCGGTTTCTAAATTCAGCAATGACATTAAGCGATTAACATTCAAAGAATTCCTAGACTAAGACTTGAAGTTATGTCAAGGCAAGAATCACTCATTTCTTTCAGTAGATGGAATACGTATTGTTTTTATTTAAAGAGCACCCCTCCCCAGTTGATAGAGATGATTATAGACAGATCCCTCAAACTCAAATTTTAATTATGGACTACAACATGCAGAGCGATCGTCTTACAATAAAGTTCGAATAAGCAAATTAATACATGATGCAATTTTACTGTCTTTGACGTATGCTGCAGTAAAACTTTAAATTATTATAAGTAATATCATCTAACGACTAAAACGAACTTTTTATAATCATTTCATGCAAGGGTCCAGTAGGTACTGATATTAAGATTTCAATTTCAAACAATTCCTAGATTGACATTAAGGTATCACATTTTATTTTTGAATTCCTAAACTAAAACCAGCATATTACAAAAAAATATTAAAGTTATGTCAAGGAAAGAATCACTCATTTATAATAACTTAAAGGAATATGTATCGTTCTTATTTAAAGAACACCCCTCCCCAGTTGATGGAGATGATTATAGACAGATCCCTCAAACTCAAATTTTAATTACGGACTACAACATGTACAGCGATCGTTTTACAATAAAGTTCAAATAAGCAAATTAATACATTTTTCAATATTGCTGTCTTTGATGTATGCTGCAGCAAAAGTTTAAATTAGTATAAGTAATATCATCTAACAACTAAAACGAACGTTTTATAATCATTTAGTAGGTAGTGATATTAAGATTAATTTTCAAACAATTCCTAGGTTGATAGTAAGGTATCACATTTTTTTTTTATTCCTAAACTAAAACCATCATATTATTACAAAAAATATGTAAAGTTATGTCAAGGAAAGAATCACACATCTATAATAAATTAAAGCAATTGGTATAGTTCCTATTTAAAGAACACCCCTCCCCAGTTGATGGAGATGATTATAGACAGATCCCTCAAACTCAAATTTTAATTACGGACTACAACATGTACAGCGATCGTTTTACAATAAAGTTCAAATAAGCAAATTAATACATTTTTCAATATTGCTGTCTTTGATGTATGCTGCAGCAAAAGTTTAAATTAGTATAAGTAATATCATCTAACAACTAAAACGAACGTTTTATAATCATTTAGTAGGTAGTGATATTAAGATTAATTTTCAAACAATTCCTAGGTTGATAGTAAGGTATCACATTTTTTTTTAATTCCTAAACTAAAACCATCATATTATTACAAAAAATATGTAAAGTTATGTCAAGGAAAGAATCACACATCTATAATAAATTAAAGCAATTGGTATAGTTCCTATTTAAAGAACACCCCTCCCCATTTGATGGAGGTGATTATAGACAGATCCCTCAAACTCAAATTTTAATTACGGACTACAACATGTATGGCGATCGTCTTACAATACAATAAAGTCCGAATAAGCAAATTAATGCATGATGCAATTTTGCTGTCTTTGATATTGTAAAGGAGCATTTATACATACAAGGCGGCTACCTGTTACGTTTCCAGACGCTTATCGTCAGGTGATTCGCGAATGAGTACGGCGTGGCGCGTCCAACCGTTGAACGACACATACTCCGTTTTGACGGTGATTATACGGCGGACTAGACGGCAGGACGGCAAGTGTGTAATAAGCATGCAAAACCAATAGAATACTTATAAAAAGAGAGAAGTGACAACTACTCAACACATTACTTGTACGTTAACATGTAAAGTAGTGTCGTCTGTTTGAATTTATTAAATTAAAATTTGGATGTCCTCGAGCCAATCTGGTCACTAAAAGTAGAATGTGTGCGTGTGTGCTATTTCTTACTTTCGTGGAGAGACATGAGACAATCTGTCCCAAATTTTAGTTTAATGTTTACGCTATCCTAACGTTCAGATGCAATCGGTGCCCAATCTAGGGTCACAGAAAACGGAGTTCGTGTTTAGCCTATGTGGTAATGCACTTTCTCTAACTTTTGTGGATATGCATGAGACAATCTGTCCTGAATTTTAGGCGAGTGGTTCAAACAGCGAGCGCCTTATTTGTTAACATGTAAGCTATTGTATGAATAATTAAATTAAAATTTGGATAACCTTGGTGCCCAATCTAGGGTCATAGAAATTGAATGTGTGTGTGCCTCTAGGTGCATGTCATTTCCTGCTCTGTGAAGTGTTATGAGACAATCTGTCCCAAATTTTAGTTTAATGTTTACGCTATCCTAACGTTCAGATGCAATCGGTGCCCAATCTAGGGTCACAGAAAACGGAGTTCGTGTTTAGCCTATGTGGTAATGCACTTTCTCTAACTTTTGTGGATATGCATGAGACAATCTGTCCTGAACTTTAGGCGAGTGGTTCAAACAGCGAGCGCCTTATTTGTTAACATGTAAGCTATTGTATGAATAATTAAATTAAAATTTGGATAACCTTGGTGCCCAATCTAGGGTCATAGAAATTGAATGTGTGTGTGCCTCTAGGTGCATGCCATTTCCTGCTCTGTGAAGTGTTATGAGACAATCTGTCCCAAATTTTAGTTTAATGTTTACGCTATCCTAACGTTCAGATGCAATCGGTGCCCAATCTAGGGTCACAGAAAACGGAGTTCGTGTTTAACCTATGTGGTAATGCACTTTCTCTAACTTTGTGGATATGCGTGAGACAATCTGTCCTGAATATTAGGCGAGTGGTTCAAACAGCAAGCGTCTTCTTTGTTAACATGGAAGCTAGTTTATGAATAATTAAATTAAAATTTGGATAACCTTGGTGCCCAATCTAGGGTCATGGAAATTGAATGTGTGTACCTCTAGGTGCATACTATTTCCTGCTCTGTGAAGTGTTATGAGACAATCTGTCCCAAATTTTAGTTTAATATTTATGGTATCCTAACGTTCAGATGCAATCGGTGTCCAATCTAGGGTCACAGAAAACGGAGTTCGTGTTAAGCCTATGTGGTAATGCACTTTCTCTAACTTTTGTGGATATGCATGAGACAATCTGTCCTGAATTTTAGGTTAGCGGGGTGCATGAAAGGAGCCTCCTCGTGGCGCACCCTGGAAGCAGCTAGACACGGTATCACAGTATCTAGGCTGACTAATCCTTCAACTTGGTAATATTGAATCTTAGAACTAAAATAGTTGAACAGGTGTCGAACCAGTATTTTACTGCACAACCAAACGAGTTTCAAAAAGTGGAGTAGCGCCCAAACCACAAACTTTGTAGATCCATTTATATAATTTGACATTCTAACTGTTTGCTGTTCCATTTGCAAACGAACGAGATTTTTAAAGTGGAATAAGACTCAAACCACAAACCTCGTAAATATCGTACCGTACCGTACTTTGAAAATACAGTACAGTAAAAGGGTTTAACCTTTAGGTACATAACGGTAAATGCTAAGTGGTAGACCGAATTGCAACCAAACGAGATTATAAAAGTAGAATAGGACTTCAACCACAAACTTTGTAGCTCCATTTATGAAATTGAGCATTCTAGAAAAAAAATCGTTCCAATCAAATCCAAACGAGATTTAAAATGTGGAATAGCGCCCAAACCACAAACTTTGTAGATCCATTTATATAATTTGACATTCTAACTGTTTGCTGTTCCATTTGCAAACGAACGAGATTTTTAAAGTGGAATAAGACTCAAACCACAAACCTCGTAAATATCGTACCGTACCGTACTTTGAAAATACAGTACAGTAAAAGGGTTTAACCTTTAGATACATAACGGTAAATGCTAAGTGGTAGACCGAATTGCAACCAAACGAGATTATAAAAGTAGAATAGGACTTCAACCACAAACTTTGTAGCTCCATTTATGTAATTGAGCATTCTAGAAAAAAAAAATCGTTCCAATCAAATCCAAACGAGATTTAAAATGTGGAATAGCGCCCAAACCATAAACTTTGTAGATCCATTTATATTACATTCTAACCTTTTGCTATTCCATTTTCATCTGAACGAGATTTTAAAAGCGAAATGAGATTCAAACTACAAACCTCATAAATATCCTACTGTACCGTTCTTTGTAAAACACAGTACAGTTTAACCTTTAATTACATAACGATAAACGGTAAACGGTAGGTTTACAGGGACGATTCAATCGCAACCAAACGAGATTTTAAAATTAGAATAGAGCTTAAACAACTAACTGTATAAATCCGTTTATGATTTTGAACATTCTAAACCATTTTCCGTTCCATTTGCAACCAAACGAGATTTTTAAAGTGGAATAAGACTCAAACCACAAACCTCGTAAATATCGTACCGTAGCGTACTTTGAAAATACAGTACCGTAAAAGGGTTTAACCTTTAGTTACATAACGGTAAATGCTAAGTGGTAGACCGAATCGCAACCAAACGAGATTATAAAAGTAGAATAGGACTTCAACCACAAACTTTGTAGCTCCATTTGTGTAATTGAGCATTCTATAAAACATTTCGTTCCAATCAAAACCAAACGAGATTTAAAATGTGGAATAGCGCCCAAACCACAAATTTTGTAGATACATTTATGTTATTGAACATTCTAACCGCTTTCCATTCCATTTGCAACTAAACGCGATTTTAAAAGTAGAATTGAGCTTAAACCACAAACTTTGTAGATAAATTTATATTATTGGGCAGTCTATTCCACCGAAAGCGACGAAGGCGAACAAAGTGAGCCGTAGGAAGCGATAGGTGGTCTAGAATGCCCAATAATACACTACTTAGCTGGCATCACCATAATTAAGGATGGGAAGAAGAAGAGATTTTGTAAGCGCAATATTGGTGGCAGTCGGCAGAAAATTACGTAGTCTCCTCAAAGTAGCAGCAGGGTCCCTCAGGGGTGGGAACTCTCGGCAACTTTATTCTTGCTGCACATTAACGATCTGCTAAAACCCGGCACCTTTGGGTATGCAGACGACAGCACTGTTACTGAGAGATACTTGTCCAACGCTCGTGCTACCGGGCCTCAGATCCAGTCTCTCCGGGAGGCCATGGTGGAGCGCTTAAACCTGTCCGTGCAGGCAGTCTCCGAATGGGGCGATGCCAAACTGGTCAGGTATAATGCTGCTAAAACCCAGGGGTGTTTTTTTTTTTCCGCAAAAAAGAGTCAATTTCACCCGGCTCCAACTTTCCGAGATGTGACCGTGCAAATAGCTGACCATCTTGAGCTTCTTGGCGTTACGTTGACATCGACTCTCAATTTTGGCCCATACATTGAGGCAAAGGCTCAGCCGGCTGCCAAAAAGCTGACGATCCTTGCAAAGGTGAGAAGGTATTTCACGCCAGAACAGCTGCTCAGCTTGCATCAAGCGCAAGTTCGATCATGCATGGAGTACTGTTCTCATCTCTGGGACGGATCTGCCAAATACCAGCTTGATGCACTAGAGTCGATCAAAAAGCGGGCCAAGAGGCTCATCAGCGATGAGGCACTGGTTAAGTCAAAGCTCCAGAGCCTTGAACATCGTCGCCGAGTTGCCAGCTTGTCGGTTTTTATTGGTTACATTTCGGGGAGTGTGCGATGGAATTGCATTATCTATTTCCACCCAACCCATTCCATCATCGGACTACCAGACGTACGGCGATGCGTCATCGGTACATGGTGGACATTCCACCCATACGCACTAAACGTTTTGAGAATACTTTTATTATGCGTACAGCTAAGGAGTGGAATTCCCTGCCGGAGTCTGTGTTTCCCGATAGCTACAATCTAGGGGTCTTTAAGTCAAGAGTGAATAGGTTACTTCTAGGCAAGCGTGCTCCACCGTCGACCACATCATCGCTTACTATCAGGTGAGATAGTGGTCAAGCGCGAGCCTACATTAGATAAAAAAAAAAGCAGATAAGCAAACAACATGCGGCTAACTTCTTACAATTGGGCAGTCCAAAAAAAGTGCCTGTCGATGAATATCCCCAAATTTTAACTTTCTCACTGAAGGGAATTACTTCTTCTTCTTTTCGTGTGAGATGTGGCCACCTCTGGTGTCAGAGTTAATTAAGCCGCCTGTGGAAAACCCTACAGGCCTCTGACTTGGCTATTTCAGACTTACATTAACTATATAAGTCCAGGTTTCCTCACGATGTTTTCCTTCACCGTTGCCTGTGATGTCCAAGATAAACTTAGGAAGGGAATTACTGCATTGTCAAAAATAACTTAGGGAAGAGTCGTCCAGTCGATCCTAGAAACCATTCTAGGACTGCCCACTACTATTACCTGCGTCTTTATAGGGTTACCTTAAGCCCATACATCTTGCTCCAATCGCAAATGCGAGCCAAATCATGATTGATGGTAGATCATGGATGTACGACTACATCCCTTCACTATTGATCTAATTCCATTAGTTGGTTCCTCGAAGAAGAACCCAATCTAGTCACCATGGAAACTGGAACGAGTCGTCCCAAAAATTCGACATAGCTGTGGCTTACATATTTCATGAGTGAATTTATTTCGTATAGCTATAAGAACCATTCCTGAGGGCCCTTCGGAAAATTAAAGAAAAAATAAATTGCTTTCTCGCTTCGGTAGTAAGTATAGTGAGTGGGTCTTGAGATTAAGTGAGGTTCTATATAATATCTAATGATAGAGTTCATTTGTTTATAATCTAAATACTAGCAAAATCGAGATAGCGGTAGAAAAGAAAGGAGAATGTATTTAAAATTAAGAACATGATGAATGTCAGTAAGAATGATCTGAAATGGCTTTTTTTTTTAAAGGATTATTTAACATGAACTCCTGATTGAGTTATTGTGCAAATGTAAATAAACTAAGCTAAAACCAAATTAACTTAGTGACTGTTATTACTAAAAATTAAGAAAAATAAACACACGAACGAAAAGAACAGAAAAGAACAGAATATAACAGAAAAGAACAGAAAAGAACAGAATATAACAGAAAAGAACAGAATAGAACAGAAAAGAACAGAAAAGAACAGAAAAGAACAGAAAAGAACAGAAAAGAACAGAAAAGAACAGAAAAGAACAGAAAAGAACAGAAAAGAACAGAAAAGAACAGAAAAGAACAGAAAAGAACAGAAAAGAACAGAAAAGAACAGAAAAGAACAGAAAAGAACAGAAAAGAACAGAAAAGAACAGAAAAGAACAGAAAAGAACAGAAAAGAACAGAAAAGAACAGAAAAGAACAGAAAAGAACAGAAAAGAACAGAAAAGAACAGAAAAGAACAGAAAAGAACAGAAAAGAACAGAAAAGAACAGAAAAATGGCGTTTTCACGTCAGAAATGATGATATCCGCAGGAGAACCAAAGTTACCGACATAGCCCGAAGAATTGCCAAACTTAAGTAGCAGTGGGCAGGGCACATTGCTCGCAGAACGGATGGCCGATGGGGCCGAAAATTTCTGGAATGGTGACCGCGAACCGGAAGACCATACGTTGGAAGGCCTCCCACTAGTTGGACCGATGATGTGGTTAAGGTTGCGGGAAGGCGCTGGATCCGAGACGCACGAGATCGGTCAATGTGGCAACGCCTGAGGGAGGCCTATGTCCAGCAGTGGACGTCTTTCGGTTGAAATGATGATGATGATGATTTATTTTATGCTACCTATTTGCTGCAGTTAGAGAATTTCAGTACAGTTAATTTAACATTAACTGGGGGATTTAATAGTGGGTGACTTTCGGTTACTAAATGTAATCAATCACTAAGCGGAGCGGGATTGATGTTTTTAGTTTTATTCGATGCCCAATCTTTTTTTTTTCGTTTTATTTTCTTACGACTTATTGTCGGGCCGACGTTTTCCCTCCATGCTAAATACATAGTATCCACATATTACTTAATTTAACGATTGAAAGTTAATCTATTACATTTTGAAATTAATAATTCGGATGTGAACTTTGATTTGATCTAGTTTATTAAGCTGGTGTTTAATAAACGGATACTTCATGTTAAACTGGGGATCAAAGAGATTGCTTACTTTCAGGAAAATGAAATCAGTGTTTGAATACGTAAAATCCCGGATCCGGCAGTGTTTTTGAATCTCCCGAATAGAAAATTCTCATTAGTAGCCCGCAGATTAGAACGGTGCCTAATAAATGAAAAAAAGGGTAAGCTAGCCCAATTATTCAAACCTGGACACCAGTGTAATCCTCATTTACAGTCGTATATTCTCATATACGTTTTTTAATCCATCTTCGCATATTTTTCGAGTACACAGAATGTATCCTGCATGCTTGTGATATTATAAATGTGAAGGTTTGTGAGGATGTTTGTTACAAAAATAAAATTGCTGAACGGATTTTGACAAAACTTTACAGTAATGTAGCTTATACATCAGAATAACACAAATATCCTTTGTCATTAGCTAAATTTACAAAGATATTGGAGGAAGTACTAACTCCACACGAGCGGAGCCATGGGCGGCAGGCAGTTAATAATATGATAGAATACAATCCGAGAATTCGTAATAATACTAGTCATACATTACGACAAATCGTAGCCACGCCACAACAATAGATCTTCCACTTTGTTACGTTATTATGCGGACATAAATCCAAGCTCGAATGATTCACCAGTCATGAATAAGTTTTTAGGTAATAAATAAATATTACGAAAAACTTGCTTTTTTAGCAGACGCAGTTTCTTAAAATAAATTTTAAATATAATGCTGTGCTTCACGAGATGTTTCTTTCACATCTAGGTAAGACTTTTTAACATTAATTTTTATTAAACGAGGAGCGTTTCTTATCTTCTTTTTCGTGAGCTTTTCCTCATAAAGGTTAGGGCGATGTGTGAAAATGTGCCTATGGACTGTACATATATTTCTCGTATTTTTCTCTCGTGTTGAGAAATCCGTAACTAAGCTCATCTTAGCCTACATAATATCTATGGATATGACACCATTTTCATTTTTCTCACAGAATTTATAACACAATGTTGGTTTTATTTTTAACTGTCAGTTTATTGCAGTATTTTCCATGATCATTACTTTTACTGGTTTTATAATGGCTCAATTATAAAATTTTACCATTTTTGTAATAATTCTTAAATCATGTTCTTTACCAATTTTAACATCAAAGGATGTTCAAACCAAAACAACTTGGCTCGAACCCAAAAGATATTATCGCTCAGCATAAAAAATTGGTAGAAATAGAACAGTCAAGTACTGAACTTCACCCCATAATTACCATATTTGAAGTTCTGCTTACGATGGCCTACTTACCCAAGTGACCGTAACATTTCGTCTGATTATACAAGCCTTTGTCTCTACATCGACCATCAAAAGAAATGCACTGACTATGCAAATACGATCACTTTATCTTTCATTTGCGCTCGGATCTGGAATAAGGTTTTCATCAAGTAAATTTAGTATGCTGTGGCAGATTTTCTTGCGATTAATTGAGTTTCTAAGCGTTTATTTTCACATACAGAGCTGATAATGGAAGAAAAACAGGCAATAAAACATTTATTTGATAAACAAAAGATATTCTGTTTCTATTTGGAATTAGGTTAGTTTGGTATTATGGAGATGAGCGAATAGCGATGAGCTTGTATAATCATAATTCTACAAGATGCTTTAACTATCATGCATTTTCTATTCAATCTTGTTTTTTATTCAAAACTTGTACGTTTCCCTTCTATATTTTCAATAAAACGTGCAGTCTTCTTGAATAAACGCTGTAGTAAGTACATAAATACGTTCAGTTTGGCACAACGGGTAAGAGTTATACTAATTATTTGTTAATCAGTCTGTTTCAAATAGATGAATTCAATTTTCTCTTTCAATACCACTGGTGGTGTAACAAGTACTCGTATAGTAAGCTAGTTATAGTTGAAAAGTTTTGAATTGACTTATTGCAATGTAAAAAAGGGCAAAAATGAAAATAGTTTTTAATTATCTAGTGATTTTGAATAGATGTTGAGTAACGCGTATCATGTTTTACCCCGTTCTTTATCTGGTTTAGTTTTTCCAAGAACTGCGACATTAAAATATTCCCTTTAAAGTCTCTCTTATTTGATTTCTGGGAAATTTTTGCCTAATCTAAAATTTCGGGGGATTCCCATAATTCCTTACTTCCAATTATAATTATCCTTAAAAGTGATACTATAACCGATCTCCCCAAGAGGATAAACAACTAAACCAACGGGAGAGGTAGTACACCTTAATCTATATAATTTAACGAGGCCAGCTCAAAACTTGACCAATTATGCGCCAATATTAGCGAGACACGACAACTTTATATAGGAATTTAGGCACTCAGTAGTTTAGTTTAGATTTCAGACAAGAATAGTTGGAGAATTAATTTGATGTCGAGTGCGGGAGCTTTCACAGTTGGATTGAGAGTTGAAGTGGATGCAGTCAAAATTTAAGGCTGTACATAGTTAATTTAATATTAAACAATTAATTATCCTAATTCTATCTTACTAATATTTAATTATAAATGTGAATGTTTGGATGTAGTTTAGTTTAGTTTCGACGCGCTGTTTCCGCAACTCCACGACCAAGCGTGTATTTTGCGTACGGGATGTTTGGATGTATGTTTGTTAATCAATCACGCTAGAACGGCTAAACGGATCTGGCTGAAATTTGGCACAGACTTAGATTATAGTCTGGAATAGCACACAGGCATTTTCATCCCGGTATAATATTTCTAAGGCATAAAGATAAGCTTAAATGATACACGCGATGTGCTTAAGCTCTGCATTTTCGTGGTGGAATTCCTTAAGCAACTTGGTAAAAAAAAAACAGGTTTTAACGGTTTTATTATGGCAACGGCCTGCATGAAATGTTTTTTATGAAAGATAAGGCTGTGTTTACTGTGTCATGTAGTATTTAAAGAACGGAAATGGTATAAATATTGTTTTTATGTATCTTTAGCTGACATTCAAACAAAATTAATGCAGTAAATTTTCAGCAGATGCATCTATCCACTTGAGTTTAATTTGTAGCTTTAATTGTAGCGATCAACTGTTATCCTATCATACTGCCAGCTAGAGTTTCTATTACCTATTGCTTTTGCATTTTTTATTCTAATTCATTAAATAACAAAGTACTTACAGTACTTGTAGTACTCACTATATAAAAGTAAACTACTACTACTACTTTTTTCATTATGTCCCATGGCAAAAGTCCAGTCAGCACCAAGTGCAAAGGGCAACTGATAGAATTAGAAATCTGACGAATGACGAAATATGAAGTTTGCCGAGGGACATTCAGAAAATATTTGTACTTTATATTATTGCTGAGTATTACTTTAGGCTCCCTTTTAACCCGGAAATAAAAGGTTTTTGAGGGATTAGCTACAAGAATAAAGCCGCGGGAAAAAACTTAGTTTCAGCACTTTCATACTACGTGCTACTAAGAAATAAAAAACCGGCAAGTGCGAGTCAAACTCGTGCGCCGAGGGTTCCCTATCTACGCATTATACAGACAAAGATAGAGATAAAGATGGACATAATTGCCTCTAAGCATTCAAAGCGTGATTTTCGCAGTTTCTAGAAGAGCGCCAATTAATTGAGCTTTCCACACTGGTTTCCTAAGATATATTATGGAGGAAACTTGAACTTATAAGCTTGTCTATCGAGCTTTTAAGTATCTTCAGGCATAGGTATGGAATATGATAGCTCGCAGCCTCAACACTTGCAGCTTGTGGGAGAAGTATTCACGGGCGTCGTATGGAGCCCTTCGTGTCCAGTATAATAACGCGTTCAGAAAACTGATGGGGTTGCCTTGGCGTTGTTGTGCGTCAGGGATGTTTGCGGCGGCGCGTTTGTTTTTAATGTGCGATAATGTGCAAGCGCGCAACAATGGTGGCCCGAGTTATGGACAGCCCTAACAGGGTTCTGAAAATGATTGCTGACAGAGTGGACTGTTCGTATATATACGTAGTTCACTGATTTCAGTTACATATGTCACTGTATCGTGTTGTTTACTAACACTTACTTTTAATTATCATTATTACTAAACCTTTATGAGTCTTCGCTCGAATAGAGATTTTGAATTTGAATTTTACCGCCATTATAAAATTGATTATTGGTGGCTAAGTTTTAAAGATTTAGGCAAATCTAGATTTTCGCGAAAACTTAAAAATACCATAAAAAAAAAAAAAAAAAAGCCTTTTATTAAAAATACCATAATACACCATAATTTTTAACTTTTTGGCATTTTTCCTTTATTTGTGCTGTAAGACCTTACTTTTTGCCAAATTTCGTGATTCTAGGTCAACGTGACCTACCACCTACACACTACTACCTATAGGTTTTCGACCCAAAACCTATAGGTTACTTCCGATTGATCTAGAATTGTCAATTTTGGTTAAAAGCAAGGTCTTACAGCACAAGTAAAGTCAAAATTCCAAAAGTAAAAAAAGTTGATAATTAAGATAAATTTTGGTACTACCAAGTTTTCACGAAAAACTAAATTTGCTTATATCTTTTTATCGTGACGATTCAGGACCTTGGTTTTAAAACACCTAATAGGCACTATAGACCTCAGTATCTGGTATAAATTTCAACTTGCTAGGTCCACCCGTTCCTGAGAAAATCGGTGGCGATACACGGACAGACAGACAGACGGACAGACGGACAAGAAAGTGATCTTATAAGGGTTACTTTTTACCTTTTGAGGTACGGAATTCTAAAAAGAAGATTAGCACAAAATTATACTATGAAAAAGCCATAATGTCCTCCCTGCATATAATGTCCCTCAGCTAAGCTGTCACAGTTAAACTAACTTCGCACGCGTTCTTCGCCATTACTATTCAGAAGCGATTTTTTCAGACTCTTTCAAACTCAGAGAAAATCTTCCTAATGCATTTTTAATGTTTTCATCTCGAGCAGTGTAACATCTGTACCTATATTGAATTGGTATAAAACTGTTTTGATCTGGTTATTATGTTTTTGTGTTCTACTTTTGTGTTCTTCTTTTAATTAAATGGAAATAATCTATTCTTTATTCATCTCTGTTTTCCCTCATATCAATATTAACCTTCTTTCTAGCCATATTCAAACTTATTTATAAAAAAAGCCACACTTTTTAGCGATTGCCTATCACATTCTATATTTAAAATTTATCTAGATAGTTTGTATTCTATCTGCTGATCAGTTGCTAAACCGCTCAGAGATTTTTAACTAACTTTGTTAGCTGACTAAATACATTTTCTTACATAATATACATATTATGTATGTTACACGCAGCTGCATAAGGGGAATCGCCAACTCAGCACTCAACACTTTTAGTATAGAATCATACGATGCAAATTTAACGAACGACGGAAACGCCGAGCTGAGATAGCACTTTGTGACGCACGGACCTAGTTTAGCCAATTATTGTAACTCTGTAAAATTCCATTCCATATTCATACTTCGAATAGGCACTTAGGCTAATTTTAGCGATAATTAATGTAATTCTTTTATTTTAAAATAAATTAAGTAAATTCATTTTTGGTTTTTTTTAAATCCTCCGATTGCAGCTAACGTAATTGGCGCAGTCGGTAGGATATTCGCGGGCCGGTTCGCAAGCTTTAGGGATCTCTAATATTGAAATCCGCGTACGCGAATCGCCTGGGTGGCTATCGAGCCCCGGTGCCGAATATCCGAATCTACGGTCCAGCTGCATTTCCGGAAGGAGAATCCAGACTTCGATTCACGAGAGAACCAGAGATGAAAAATTTGTGAGTACACTTGAATTGTTCCTGTGTTGCTTCCTTCTTAGTCCTAGTACCACCCAACTTCCAAGATTTTTCACCCGAGAAGTTCCAATTCCCAGGAGCCCGAATCTCGTACGGCTCGCTGGAGTGCTATAGATAACAGTAGAGATTTAAATAGTGATAGTAAAATTAGTAGTATAAATAGCTTAAATATGGCCCATGATCCGGATGCAATTTTCAAGACCCTTCGTATGGTCCCGGAGTTCGATGGGAACCCAAATGTATTGACTAGGTTTGTCAGAATATGCGATCAAATAGTAGCTAAGTATGTTAGCAATACCCCAGGTAGCGAGTTAAACAACTTATGCCTATTAAATGGCATCTTAAATAAAATAACAGGCTCTGCCGCTTGTACCATCAATTCCAACGGCATACCTGATAGTTGGCTAGGGATTAGAACAGCCTTAGTTAATAACTTTTCAGATCAACGGGATGAAACCGCTTTGTATAGAGACTTTTACTTTTACTAGAGACCTTTCTTTAGCTACGCAGGGAAATAAAACGCCTCAGGAATTCTACGAGGAATGCCAAACTTTGTTCAGTACAATGATGACGTATGTAACATTACACGAGTCAATTACTACCACAGTGGAAGCGAAACGTACACTGTATAAAAAGGTTACTATGCAGGCTTTTGTAAAAGGTTTAAAGGAACCATTAGGATCCCGCATAAGATGCATGCGTCCCGATACTATCGAAAAGGCCCTTGAATATGTACAGGAAGAACTTAATGTTATGTATTTACAGGAACGTAGTGAATTTTCAAAACCCACTACACAAAAGAATTCACACCCTGTAACACCCCACGCAAATACCAACCCAGTTCCTCTACGTAATAACCATTTCGCAGTACCAATTCCCAACTGGCCCAATCCCATAGGAACTAGACCCCACCAACTACCACCACAACCATTTAGGTTCAACCCCAACTTTATTAATCAGCAGCCCCAACATCGCATGCCTAATCGAACACAGCAAATATTCCGTGCGCTGCCTCAAACATATAACGCTCAAAGTAACATGTTCCGTTTGCCACCCAGAAACAATCCGGCCCAAAATCAAAATCAAGGTCCTAAACCTATGAGTGGTGTACAGCATTTTACACCTAGACCCATGCTATCTGGCCATAACTGGCAGCATTCAGGTAATCCGCCACCAACCAATTATTTTAAAAATCGTGAAATGAACATGAATGAGTGCACGTCATACGACGACTCATATTACCCGACGGAGTTCTATTACGAGCCGGACTGTTTTAATTACGATGACACTTATTATGATTATAGCCCGTTCGCTACATTAGAGTGCAACCATGATCCCACTTTGAACGATGTAAATGTTCAAGAAAATATTACAGGCTTAACTGAACCTCAGGCAGGTCCATGTCAGATAAGTCAGGATTTTCAGGAGGCACAGAAATCAAAAAAGCCAAAATAGAATTAAATCTCCAAACTCAACGTCAGTTGCCGTACATACTAATATCAGAACCACCTTTAAAGTTACTAATTGACACCGGTGCAAACCAGTCCTTTATAAGTCCAGAAGCTGTAGAAAAATATTTTCCAAATTTTCCCTTAAATTACGACCCGTTTGAAGTTACCAATGTACACGCGGTTAGTAGAAATAATTATTCTATAAGTTTACCTTGCTTCGCGGAATTTAACGATCCAGAGTTTATCAAGTTATTTGTATATCGTTTCCATGAATATTTTGACGGTTTAATTGGTTTAGATTTGCTAACTAAATGGGAGTCCAAGATAGATTTAAAAGATCAGAGGTTAATAACGCGCACATCATCAAATCCTATCCGTATGTATAATTCCTGCAGTGTTAACTTGTATGAAGACATAATACCTGCTCATTCTTCGAAAATAGTGAGAATACCGATCGACACTCCAAACGGTGCAGCATTAGTTAGTGAACAGACTATATGCAACTGTATAGTACGCGAGTGCCTTACTATTGTCGACAATAATCGCGGCTACTTAGAGATAGAAAATACGAGCCCGAATGATATTATAATATCACTTGACCGACCAGTGCACGCAAGTTTATTTAATATCGAGTGCACGCGCACCGAACATTGCACCACGCGAGTTCAAGAAGTGACAACGCGATTACGAACAGATCATTTAAACGAGGAAGAGAAACTCAACCTTATAACTCTTTGCTCAAAATATGCTGACGTGTTTTACATAGAAGGCGAAGCGTTAACATTTACCAATCGAATAAAACACCGTATTAAGACTACAGATGAGGTCCCGGTTTACACAAAAAGTTATAGATACCCATTCATTCATCGTCAGGAGGTTAGGGAACAGATTTCAAAAATGTTAGATCAGGGAATAATAAAACCTTCAGATTCAGCACGGAGTTCGCCCATTTGAGTGGTCCCCAAGAAAATGGACGCCTCGGGCAAGCAAAAATGGCGTTTAGTAGTTGACTTTAGGAAGCTCAATGAAAAAACTATTAACGACAAATACCCTATCCAGAACATTAGCGATGTTCTTGACAAACTAGGTAGGTGCCAATACTTCACCACTCTTGATCTGGCTAGTGGCTTCTACCAAGTCGAAATGGACCCCCAGGATATTCAGAAAACAGCTTTTAATGTCGAACATGGACATTTCGAGTTTCTTCGAATGCCCATGGGACTTAAGAACTCACCATCCACATTTCAGAGGGTAATGGACAATGACCTCAGAGGTCTTCAGAATGACATATGCCTGGTGTATCTTGATGACATCATCGTTTTTTCCACGTCACTACAAGAGCATATGACCAATCTCGAAAAAGTTTTCAATAGACTTCGGGAATCGAACTTTAAGATCCAAATGGATAAATCCGAATTCTTAAAGCATGAAACTGGTTATCTCGGACACATAATAAGTAGCGAAGGAATAAAACCTAATCCGGATAAAATTCATGCCATAGAAAAATACCCCATTCCAAAGACCCCAAAAGAAATTAAGCAATTTTTAGGCCTTGTCGGTTATTATCGCAAATTTATCCCGGACTTTGCAAAAATTACGAAACCTCTCACAGCGTGTTTAAAAAAAGGTAGAAAAGTTGTATTAAATTCCGAGTACATAAGCAGCTTTGAAAAGTGCAAGACTCTCTTAACAAATGATCCTATACTACAGTATCCCGATTTCGATAAGGAATTCATACTGACGACAGATGCTTCAAACGTTGCCATTGGTGCCATTCTATCTCAAGGACCCGTAGGTTCGGACAAACCTGTGTGTTTTGCATCCCGAACCCTGAATGAAAGTGAGCTTAACTACAGTACCATAGAAAAAGAACTCCTCGCCATAGTTTGGGCCACCAAGTATTTTAGACCGTACTTGTTTGGTCGTAAATTTAAAGTACTGACAGACCATAAACCTCTACAGTGGATGATGAACCTTAAAGAACCTAATTCGCGATTGACTAGATGGAGGCTGAAACTTAGTGAATACGATTTCACCGTTATCTATAAGAAAGGTAAATCTAATACGAATGCCGATGCCTTATCTCGAGTGGAGATTCACAACGAAGATACTAACACTTTAATAGATGAATTATGTTCTTTGATTCCTAACCCATCAGAAAACCCGATGCCTACGAACTCATCCACTGCCACCGTACACACCAGTCACGAAAATCCCATACTAGAAGTCCCAATCACAGATGAACCCCTTAACAGATTTCATAGACAACTATGCTTTACGATAGTAGAAGATGTCAAACGCAAACCAGTAGTTACCAAGCCATTCGAAACTCACACGCGCATAGCAGTCCAGATATCATCATCTAAGCTAGAACAAGATGTAGTCAATGCCATCAAAGAGTATGTAAATCCGAAAGTAAAGACCGGTATATTAATAAATCCACCTCTTGCCATGTATTCCATCATACCAGTCATACAGGACAAATTTAAGAGCTCGTCTATGAACTTAGTACTAGCTAAGATAGAATTAGAAAACGTCAAAGATTATCTTCGTCAGCAAGAGATAATTCAACACTACCATGACGGCAAAACTAATCACCGAGGAATAACCGAATGTTATTTAGCCCTCTCAAAAAAATATTACTGGGCCAAAATGAAAGACCAAATAACCAAATTCATCAACGAATGCATTATTTGCGGCCAAGCTAAATATGACCGGAGACCTATTAGACCACAGTTTAATATTGTACCCCCGGCAACAAAACCATTCGAAATTGTCCATATGGATTTATTCACGGTTCACAATGAAAAGTATGTTACATTTATAGATGTTTTTACCAAATACGGACAAGCATACCATCTCCGAGATGGCACGGGCATTAGTGTACTTCAATCATTATTACAATATTGTACCCACCATGGGGTTCCCTTAACGTTAGTGACTGACAACGGAACGGAATTCACTAATCAACTGTTCCTAGAATTCACACGCCTTCACAAGATAAACCACCATAGAGTTATACCGCATTCGCCTAACGATAACGGTAACATTGAACGCTTCCATTCAACTCTCCTTGAACATATAAGAATATTAAAGTTAAAACACAAAGAGGAGCCTATCGTAAATCTTATGCCTTATGCTATAATTGGTTATAATTCTTCAATACATAGCTTCACTAGATGCAGACCATTCGATTTACTAACTGGACACTTTGATCCACGCGATATTCTAGACATAGATTTTACCCAACAATCATTACAACAGTACGTTCATAATCATAGGGCGCAAATGAAGGAAGTCTATAAAATTATTAACGAAACTTCCTTATCAAATCGTACTGCGTTGATAGAAAATAGAAACAAGGACCGCGAATCCGAAATAGAATACGTTCCTCAACAACAGGTATTCATTAAGAACCCTTCTGCAAGCCGTCAGAAAACTGCACCGCGGTATACTCAAGATACCATTCTGGCCGATTTACCCATACACGTTTATACGTCCAAGAAACGTGGGCCCGTAGCCAAAAACAGATTAAAAAGAGGCCCTAAGGTACCTAACTTGTTGCAGGATTCTACTATTGCTGGTACTTCGCGAGACCCGGTCATCAGAGATAAAACTTGAAAGCTTGGCCAATGGACCTGGCTTACTACCGTATAAACTTGGATCAACGAGAATGACCACTCATCATCATACATTTCTTCAGTACGTGAATCTAAGGAACATTGAAAATCAAATAACAACACTACAATACCAGATATCAGAATACAAAAGTCGGCTTAGTAATGACACTTATATGCTATTTGCATTCCAAATTAGTTATCTTACTAACAAAATTGGCAAAGTATCTAATCAGTTAAAATCCTTAGAGCCTGGTCATGTAAAGAGAGGTCTAGTAGACAGTCTTGGTTCAGTAATTAAGAGCATAACTGGAAATCTAGATTACACAGATGCCTTAAAATACGAAAAAGCCATCAAAATTCTACAGGTCAATAATAATAAGTTAGTCAGTGAATTTAACAATCACATTAGTCTCAGCAAAGAATGGATGTCTAAGCATAACAGCGTTCTAACACAATTAGTTGAAAATCAAAGTAAAATCAATAGCACCTTAGAGTTATTGTTAAATCAAACTTATACAACAGGTAACTTAATAGCCTATGCAAAGTTTGGTCAGCTCATATCTATAATAAGTGAAAATGTAGAAGACTTAAGATTAGAATTAGTTAGAATAGAAAATATGTTAGCGTTTATACACGCATCAAGTACTGTTCATTCTATGATAGATGTAGATACACTTAGATCTATGGTAAATAGGTTAGAAAAAATATACAGTAAGGACGAGATATTGAACCTGGAGCTCAGAGAATATTACGACATTATCCAGCCTGGATCATATTTCAATGAAAACCAGATAGTTATAATTTTCAGATTTCCTATAATTTCCAAAATCGTCTATGATTTATATAAGTTATTATAGTACCCAACAAAAACCGTCAAGCCCTTATCCCTACCTATCCCTTTATAGCAACTAATGGCGACTCTTTCGTGTACATAGAAGCAGAATGCTCGAAGTTTAGTAACTGGTATCTCTGTGAAAAGGAAATAACCCATCAAATACGAACAAAAACGGACTGCATACAAGAACTTATCACGAATCAAGCCCTCAAGAGTTCCTGCCAATTCAGTACAGTATTTCTGGAAAAAGAAGCGATGGAAAAATTAGATGACCAGCATTACGTCCTATCGTTTCCAAATCCAACGAAAGTGCAATCAGTCTGTGGGAGAGAAGACTTCAATTTGCTACAGGGAAGCTACCTCGCTACCATACCTATCAACTGTTATCACCGCACAAAGGAATTAACTATAATCAACGACAACGACGTAATACAAGGGCAACCTTTGAAACTAATGAACATTCCCTACGACACGGAGACATCGGGTGCTGCATTAAACCAAGTTCATCTTAATTCAATCAACTTAGGTGGACTACACAACATACAGAACCAAGTCATGACGAGCCAGCCGATACAACTCAACCAGCTGCAATCAGATGTCATATACCATACGACCATACCCTTCTACATCGCATTATTAGGTGCAGGTGCACTTATCACAGCCATACTGGGCTATCGCAACCAATGGTTTTGCAAACGCTCCGAAAAGCCCCACAGCAAGGGACATACTTACGAGGAACCTGACAAAAAAGAGGAGGATCGCGCGCCCAGAAGACAAGTTCCAGCAACATTTTCTCTCGAAGTCGCTGTCTCAAATAGTTGCTGATCTGCGGGTGGAGATGTTACACGCAGCTGCATAAGGGGAATCGCCAACTCAGCACTCAACACTTTTAGTATAGAATCATACGATGCAAATTTAACGAACTTAGGCTAATTTTAGCGATAATTAATGTAATTCTTTTATTTTAAAATAAATTAAGTAAATTCATTTTTGGTTTTTTTTAAATCCTCCGATTGCAGCTAACGTAATTTGTATGTAAATACTATATATATTTATTACCCACAAATATATTTTAATTAATTTACCTTTTTATTTTCACATAAAATTATTTTTTGTAAATACTGTGGGGACGTAGCCAGAAAGCGCTACTTAAATAAAACTCTGGATTCACTGTTCTAGTTATATTTCAGCAGCAAGGTGCCTACCCATAGGCACCTTCTATCAGACTATCACATCAAAGCTCTGAGGAGCCCTTATATACACGGAAAAAGTCTAGCAAACACATCTTTATTTATTTTATGTTCTAAATTCATATTACCCTTCAAGTAATACTTATTGCCAGTGTTAATATAGGCAAGTAGGTTGCCTTCTAGTTAAGCAGAGTCCTCACAATACACAATCCAGCCATCGTTTCTTTGGTTCGGTTTCCAAATGCATATAAATATCTACACAAAAACGCTGCATAGTACGTAAACAAGAAAGTTTGTTGTAGCGAATATCAAAACCATAACTCAAAATCAGGTATTCCATCACTCAATTTAGGTTGTCAAATGTCTTTCAGAAAGCAAAAGCTTTCTTCTCTCCCGATATATAAGCTTCACTCTCGTCACGATTTTCCACGTAAAATGATACATCATTTCTACATGAAATAATCTCAGGCTATACTAGGAACGCGTTTTATCTAAAACCAGCCATACTTGTAGTCTTAAAAGCATCTGTTCCAGCCTGATTTTGTTCATGAAAAAGCGTATTTCATCATTCTCCTACATTATGTATGGCAGCTGTTAAAAATGAAAGCAGTTTCGTATTTTCCTACAACACCTTCCGTTCTTCAACCTTTCATCGATTTTGTCGCGTTTTACACTCCACACTAATCTACTCCTTATGTTTCAGAAGCTAAAGACAATATTTGACAAGCACGATTTACTTGTTAAGCAGTTCGTGTGCTATCCACCTAAAATAGGCTTTAAAAATAAACCCTAAATTACTCATCCATCCAACAGTTTAGATTAAACTGACCACTTAACATATAAACAGATTTCCACAACATTTTCAAGGTTCCACTATAAATTGGTAACATTAACAAAGCAACAGGATCCAGCGTAAGTTGACCCTTGTTAGTGAACTCGATTCGCAATTTGAATTTAAAAAGCAATTAACCGTGGGGGAGGGAAAATTTAACATCGAACTTGGTAATGCATATTACGGAATTTAAAGATAAAGTTAATGAAAGTAAAGTTTGAGGGGAGAAGATTAATTTTCTTGATAATTTGAGGGTAGAAGAATAACATGACTCTTGTTCTTTGGATAAACATTCATGTGAAGTTAATAAAAGTGTTGCGAAGACGGAACTTAAAGGAAACGAACAAGTCGATCGAACGTAACATTATTTTCTCGTAACTCTGAACAAAGTTTAAGCTTAGAGGTGGTTTTTATGATATTTTACAATGATTTATGTTTACTTTCCGCTGAGTTTACTCGCAGTTCGTAACAAACTGGAAGTCAACAATGAGGATTTTTTTATGAAAAGTAAAGTCTTGCTCATCTAGTGGCGATGACTACATAGTTACTTTGTGAATGTAGTCAACCGAGGCAAAGGTCGTTAGTTCGAAAACGGGTGGTGAATCTAAAATAATATGTAGGTATGGCTTTACAAGATCCATTGTATAGGTAAGATAATTTGTTATTAACATCAATTGTATATGGTCTCCCTATTATTTTACTTATGCAGATAGTTTAGAATCCGTTCAGGCTCGTTTTGTGCGGTATTTATGCGAGAAAAATGGCATCCGAAAAGTTATTCCGGAATACAAAGACAGAATGAAACATTTCAATTTGATAAGTTTAAAAGAAAGGCGTAATAATTCTGACCTAATAATACTTTATAAAATTATAAACTAACTTTAACTTTTATGTTTCTACTCGTATATAGAGTATAACATCATTTATTATGTGGTATAACATCATCTTGGAAATACTTATTGGTCTCAAATAAATAAATGTTTCCATCGATGCCCCATTAATAAATTATTTTAACTTTAGGATTAGCCAACGTAGTATGCGTCAGCATCACATATTTGATATCCCATTCTCGACTATAAATACCTCATTTAATAGCTCCCTTACGCGCATGGCAAGGCTGTACAATGAAAGGTTCATCTCTTTGAACAGGCCTATTGATGTCTTTTCAATGAAGTTCATAACATTCAGACACTTCCTATTAGGTAATGAGCATTAAGAGTTTGAGTCAAACTGTTAATGCTTATTACTTAATGTAATGCTTATTACTTATTGTTAATGAGCATTAAGAGTTTGAGTCAAACTGTTAATGCTTATTACTCTTAACTTATATATTGTGATAAATGTTTACCTAGTTTAGTTGTAGTCTTAATTTTGAATTTTGTAAATGTCATGCATACCTATAATCTGTATGATTGTTATGTAACTTTAGCTTCAAATGTATTCTTTTTTGGATGGTTTTAAGCAGTTGTACTGTTGGCGTGCTTAACAAAATAAAATAAAAAATAAACGTAAAATAAAAATTCACATATAATATTTTATTTTATTAGTTACCTTGCTTCGGTCCGTCCAGTCGGGTGAAATAATGTTATTTTGCCAAATTAATTTTTATTTCAACATATTCGTAGAAAGCCTGAAATTGAAAACATCCAAATGTATTGGAATAACTAAATGTTTTTTTTTTTTATAAAAATGAAAACGAGATAATTTTTTTATGTATCAAATAATAAAAAAAATAAATGACTTCCTCGAAAATCTCCTGTGAAAAATTACTGAAAAACCAACCTGAAGCCGACTCTACTTTATGTAATATTCCGCACATAATTTTCTCGGAAATCATCGTTCCTTTACGTCACTCAAAGAACATCCCTTAATTATGAATAATAATAATTTGAGAACTCAGTAACAGTAAAGCCTTCCTTTTAATCACATTACAATATTAGAATTTTCTAAGGCACTTTGTACGAATGTACGCCTTGTTAAAATGGTTCCTCCGTAAGTAAGATTTAATCCGCTGGGCGTCTTGTTGCTTAGTGAATTGATTATTGTATGCTGCTATTGTGTTCGGTATCAACGCTGAGCCAGAATATAGAGATGTCCAGCAAATAATAGAAGGCTCAGAAGGTTTTCTTCATACAACTTACGAAATAAGGCGCACGCATACTCGTACGGACGGCAATCTAACACAAATGCCAGTCGTTAAGGTGCTTGAGGTCGTAGCTCACTTAAACCAAAATGATCCTATATTGCTCCCGCACAACACCGCGTTAAACTGAAATGTTAGCTAGCAGGAAAACAGCTGTCCACGCACATACCTAGCAGTCAACTAGCTGTCCCCACGTCGACCGCTATTGTCTTACCTTTTGCCACAAGCTAGCAACGTGCTTCAAGCGAGCAGTCAGCTTGAATACAGCGCGCGGTTCGCCCGCTTGAAGCGCGCGGTAAGCGAGACGTCAGTTGTCGAGTGGCACGATGGTGGTAAATTCGCTTACAGCGAGCTATCTGCTAATTTGTGTTGTCCATGAAAAGTATGCCTACAGAGGATGCCCTGAAGCTTACATTTCAATGAACATAATTTTTCCGGGTGGGAGTGATGTTGTATAAGTCGACTACGACCTTGACACTCGCTGTACCTACGTAAAGCATGTCTATTTGTGCTTGCGTTTTCACTCGTTACTTGCAGTCAACCTTCTGTATCTATCAATACTTTGCTGAGGGCTCGTCTGTACCCCTCCCACTCCTCTAGAACTACCCCTGGCTTGCCTTTTGTTCTCTAAACTTGACAACCCTCTCTTGATTCGTTTTAATCACATCTTGTAGGGCCGCTAAGCTAATGACAGAGCGATTGTTTCCTCATTTGGATTTCTATAATTTATTCAGTTTGGGCTTAAAAGTTTTGGAGTTAAGTTTCACATGATGGCTGATAAGGTTCTTGGGTGACAAACTTACAAGATACTTAATCGTCTATTGTGTTACTGACATACTGTAAAACGAATTAAGTACGAGTCTAATCCAGTGGTAAACGCCCCGACTTACGTGTCTTAGATCGTGGGTTTGAACCCAGGCAGGCGCTTTACTTAATGTAAATTATTTAATCACTACTGCTCACACACTCACTGCACAAAAAAACACACACACAACACACACCACTAACGTACACAATAAACACTGCTGCAAATAAATATATCTAAATCTGAATCTGACTAACGCTGAAGAAATACATCGTGAGGAAACCGGCATGTCCTAGAACAAAAGTTGGAAGAAATGTGTCATCCACCATACCGCACTGGGTCCGCGTGGTGGATGAGGGCTCATCATCTCACAGAGAGGAGGACTTAACCATAAAAAAAAACACACACACGCTTACATATTAAACACTGGTAAAAAGAAGAACGAACAGAAAATAGATACAAAGGTATACTTATTTCTCAAAGATATCTCTTCCAGCATACCTGTGAGAGGAGAGCTGAAAAGAAATTACGTAGACACCGTGTGTAGAGGAGAAATAAGAAAAACCAATAATAAACCCAATAATTAAATCTGAAAGTATATTTTATAATTTTGCCAATAAAATCTAGGCTATTCCCCATAAATCATCAACCAACCCATAAAATAAATCTAGACTCGTTCAACTATTTAATAATCATTCTGGAAGACATTTTCCATAACTACGATTTAAAAATATCTGGTAATATACGACGCAACACTAAAATTTGTCATTTGTTTGTGTTTGTTGTGTTTTGTATAAAAACTTATAAATATTGATCAATCCATCCAAGTTTCAACGAGTCACGTTGGGGGACTTAGCGTGTCAACTTTAGGCACAGTTTTCTTATAGACTTGTCAGCTTTTGCATATCAGTACAAATAATGTAGAAGTAACAAAAACATTATAAGTCGCTTTGAATTTCTTCACTCAGTTTCAGGGAACATTGACAACTTGATAATATCATCTAGCTAGAGGATTGTGAACGTTATATTTTTATGTCTATATCGTCAATACCGTTTTCTGGGCTACGTCTGCGACACCAAAATTTCATACATTAAATAACATTGAACGTCTCTCTCCTTGTTTTTATTAGTAAATTTGTTTTGCCATTAATACCAATTCAACTTCGCAATTTATAAATCCTCAAATCAATATCGAACGCTTCCGTATCTCTGAACCTCGTCGTTATCACCGATCTATAACTACAAAAGATCACATTCCAGATATAATTGAGGAGTTAATCTTATAAGATCTAGTAATTCTAGGTCAGACGCAGGCTCGAAATGCTTTGGAAAAATCTTTATGTAAAAACTTGTGAGGATGGATGGATGAACGGTTGGATAGATGTTTGTTACTCTTTCACGAAGACTACTACTTTCTTTTGGATTTGGATGAAATTTGGCACACAGGTAGTTTATAGCCTGGATTCATAACTTACATAGAATACGTATAATCCTAGAACTAGGTTCATTTGGGATAACTTTTGACATGGACGAAGGCATAGCCACTAACAAAAGCTGTACGAAATATACGCCTTCGTTGAATGTCGTTAAGATTGGCATAATGTATTAGTATGTACTGCCATATAAATTTCCTCTTCTAGGTCAAGTAAATATCTCTTTATCCTACGTAATGAAGAATAACAAAAATTAGTAATAGATGCAATAAAGAGCAAATTTAGTACTGATTATGTCTATGTTAGCTCTTTGACCCTGGACTGAAAAAAATTGGCTTATGATGCTGTGTGACTAAGAGGGGAATAATTATATATAAGTTTTTTTTAAGGTGCTCTCGTAGTAATTTTGGTAGCTAGATGATCAAAGAGTTATCTAAGATTTAGAAGAAAATGATTTACCCTAATCTTTAAAAATCCCTTTGCTGTTCTGACTGATTACCAGAAATTTCATTCTTTTTCTTAATTTGAATTTGAATTCTCAAATCGTAATTCAGAATTTGAATTACGATTTGAGTTTCAGCTTATCATAAATTTGAGATTTTATTGATATTGCCCAGAGGGTTAAGATTAAAACAAAATTAACCCTTTCAATACACATAAAGCAAAATGTAATAAGATTGAATAAATACTCATCTAGCTAGAATTGCCAAAAAAAAAATACGTTTGAAATTTTTATTTTAAACCAATTTCAAAATAATTAATAATTGTCATTTATTAACGTTCTATGTCTACGGATTTTCAAGAATATAGGATTATATTCCAAGTCGGCAAGTCAACACATACAAGTTATAATTTGTCAATTTCATGATTTGAGGTGATGTTTCGAGGTCATGACTTGGAATATAGAGGTTAAGGTCTCAGAGTACTCAATTATTTAACCAATTGCAATGAAGCGAAGCAGGATAGTCAAGGATGGCCAATGTACGACTAAATTCCCTCCCTATTGATCTAATTCCATTATTTGATTCCTCGAAGAGGCACCCAATATAGTTACCATGGAAACTGGAACGAGTCGCCCCAAAAATTCGACCTAGCTGTGGCTATTACATATTTCATGAGTGAATTTATTTCGTATAGCTATAAGAACCATTCCTGAGGGCCCTTTGGAAAATTAAAGAAAAAATAAATTGCTTTATTCGCTTCGGTAGTAAGTATAGTGGTTCTTGATATCGAGGGAGGTTCTATATAAAATTGTATGATGGGGTTCATTTGTTTACTGTCTAAATACTGGAAACATCAAGATGGCGGTAAGAAAGAAAGAAGAATGTATTTAAAATTAAGAACATGATGGAAGTCAGGAAGAAGGGGTAGAAATGGCGTTTTTTAAAAAGAACGATTATTAACCATAAAATCCTAATTGAGTTTTTGTGCAAATGGCAAAGAAACTAAGCTGAATCGAATTTAACTTAGTTACTGTTAGTACAAAAAAAAAAAAATGCACACGAACGTAAGTGATTCACTACGCTCCTGCAGACATTTGTGCGGTACGATAATGCGACAAAGATACACCCAAGACAGGACAGGACAGGATAGGACAGGACCGAACAGGACAAGACTCCCGTCCTGTCCTATCCTGTCCTGTAAAAGAACAGACAAGAACACAAAAGAACAGAAAAGAACAGAAAAGAACAGAAAAGAACAGAAAAGAAAAGAACAGAAAAGAACTCCCACTAGGATTCCCTGTGCCGTGAGATCCAGATTCCATCGTTGATTGCTATACATGTAATAATTATGTTTAATAATAATACATTACAAAAAAATTCTTAATTCAACTAACTATCTGTGATGTGTTTGTGCGGGTGTATTATTTAAGATAGTGTGTATTGAGAGTATATCTGAATGTTATACCTGACGATTTATATAATTATGTGTCAGTTTGTGATATAGAATAATAAATATATAAATAGACTAGCTTCTGTCAGCGTCTTTGCCCGCATGAAACTCGAAAATTATCACGAGGAAACATATCCCCGGGATAAAAACCGGGTTCTGCGTGATTGTAACACAAGCATGCAAACATTTAAATGTATAATGATTACTAGCTTCTGCCATCGGCTTCGCCCGCGATAGAAGTGTTTTCTTATCCCAAGGGAATATTATACCGGGATGATAAGTAGCCTTTGCGCTGTTCCTGACTATAATCTATCTCTGTGCCAAATTTCATCTAGATCCATCTTGCCGTTTGAGCGTGAAGATGTAACAAACATACAAACACACACACACAGCCACTAACCTGCGCCTTTATATTATTAGTGTGATATATGTACTACCTAAAATACTTCAGTACTAAAACACTAATCAATATAGCGGTCGTGGTATTGTTATAGGAATATAGAACACGACGTTAACACATATCGCGGACGGATGATTGAATTTATTTTGATCACAGCACCGAGCAGTATGACAACTATACTCTTTGGCATGACGTTTTCTTATGCTGAAGTTTCTACCTACCGCTAAGACCCTATAATATGCTCACTGTTGGGACACATGCCACTACGCGAACCCAGTGTGGATTGGTAGATGTCACATGTCTTTGATTGTTTGGTTTTATTAGATTTCGTTTTCCAAACTATGTTTAGAGAGAAATGGTAATAAAATATTACTAGGTTCGAACCTAAGACAGAAAACTCGTAAGACGGAGTAGTTACCAATGAGCTATCATTGCTATTTAGATCAGTAACGTGTAAAAAAAAAAAAAAAATAAGTTTATTAAAAAAACTTTTAACACAGATATCAAACTGACTGCCAAAACAAAACACTACAAAGCGAAATTACTTTCTTTTTCGAAGTCGTCTTTGGTACCTACTGTTTTCCACTTTTTGACACCGTATTTGGAAAAAAAGTTAATTTTCACTTTGTAGTGTAGTGTTTTGTTTCGGAAATCGGTTTGCCTATTCATTCGGAGAATAAAGATGTGCTGTTACAATTATTATGTTTTTGTCGTTGTAATAAAATTAGTACACGGTTATCTTTTCTACAGAGGCGCATTTTGTTTCAGTAACCTACTATATTTATGTATCTACCTCGTTATAAAGTTGTACGTATGTGATTGATTAATATAATGTAAAGGCACTTTACAAATCCTTATTAACTACGTTGTGCGTCAAACAAATGTAAAAACTAAGTAGGTACTTTTGATTATTAACACAAACTCTTACTAGTCAGATAACAATTACAATTTCAAAATTTTTAAAACCCCCGTCATATTTTTATTTCATGCTTCATAATTTATCTAGTACATAGTATATTTCGATCAGCAATCTATTTAACACGTAATTATGACACGTTATCTTGCGAAAACACCCCAATTCAAACAGTAAAAAGCCCATAACTTTTGAACGGCTGAACCGATTTTATTCAGACATAGCTAAGAACACTCTCGACAAAATCAACTTTGAAAAAAAATTAAATTAAATCAAAATCGTTCCATCCGTTTAGGCGCTATGGTGCCACAGACAGATACACAGATACACAGCAATACACGTCAAACTTATAAAACCTCTTTTTCCGTCGGGGGTTAAAAAAGTAAGACACTTTGGTTGGCGCATTGCCTGATTGAATCCAAAATAGGACAAACATTTGTGTAACCCACAAATAAATGTTTCAGGTTTGCGTTTGTGCATGTAATATTGATGTCTGTTAACAGACTTATACGATACTAGTAACAATCTTCTGTATAATGTATCAAAACATCTTTTTATAAACTTATTGTTTAAAGTTGCTAGGGTTAAAATAAATTTCCTCACTGCCTCTGAGAAGAAATTTGAAAACAAACTCAAGGGTCAAAGTCTTTTTACTTCCTCTTAATTCTCTAATCTAATAATTATAATTGATTTAATATATTTTAATGACAAAAAAGTTGAATTATTTTGACAATAAAAATATATTAAATCCTTTTTGCAAACATTCCACAAATTTTTCCTCATTATACCACAACATGAGTTTTAGTAAAAAATCTGGGTGTCACTATAGGTGCTACCCAAACCTTCGGGGTAAACAGGCTTGATATTATGTGTTTGTGTATATTGTAGTCTTCCATTACTCTCACAATTAAAAAGAAACCTTTCACTAATTCGCACCTCCATCACTGTCCTACCGTTGAGTTACTGTTCCAACTCCCACACGGCTGTTGTTCAAAGCCACGGTTTTATAATCAAACTTTCAGAAAACAAAAAATGTATTAAAAAAGCCCTGTTTCGTTCAAACGATTCATTTGTTTGGTTTTAGGCTTACGTACTCAGTTACGACCGATGCCAATGAATATATACCTATATTTATTTTTTTATCCATCTGAAGCTTCAATTTGTCAATTTATTTCAATGTAAAATGTTTATGGTACCGTAAGTCCGTCGCATTTTACGGTTTATGGAGTTTCGACGAAAAGCGTCGTTCGTTTTCGTAGAAATTGGTATGAAAATAATTGTCCCACGAAAGTTTGAACTGTTTTCAATATTCATGTTGAAATTGGGGTCGATTTTAAACAATGGTTTAGATAAATATAGAAATTTTATTGTGTTATGATTGTAGAATATAATGTGAAATTGTGTTATTGCTACATCTTCAATTTTATTATTCTTCAGTTATTGCAGATAATGGTATAATTTGATTTGAATAAACTAATAAATTGCATTTTTTTTAAATTTTTTATTCGCTTCGCTGATGGTGAGTGAAGATGTGGTCGATGGTGAAGCACACTTGCCTAGAAGTAACTTCACTCTTGACATAAAGATACCTAGGTTGTACCTATCGGTCTTCTACTTCTTGGCATTTCATGTAACTCGATATAAAAAGAAAGACTACTATTAATTTTGACTTAAATCATGAAACAAAACACAATAAATTAAATTAAATAATAGCTCACTTCTCAAGCGAGAAGTACGTAGATCACTGTAAGCTGCTTAGGTTACGGTACTCTACCAGCTTTGCTACGGCGTAGCACAGTGCTACGAACGCGAGCACACGCACATTCACTTCGCATCAGAAAAGAAACCTAACCGAGTTCTTATTCTACCTAAAAGTATAAAATAAATTGATAACTATATTACCTAAAACTATAAAATAAATTGATTATTATATTAACTCTTGATTTCTGAATTAAGAACTTCAAGTTTGTCAGCCTCAACTTTAGGACGGATCTGCCAAATTTGGTATTAAATTAAGGTTTGACACGTTCCTAAATCCAAACACTAAATACAGAAATCGGCCCCATGAAATCTCTATTTTTAATTACCTAATAACTTTATTTAAGCAATCTTTCAGGCCAATATTAAACAATAATATCAACTTAAAATTAACAAACAAAGAGCTCAAAAGTTTACCCAAAGTGTATAAACAGTAGCAGATGTTTCACATTTTGGACTGTAACGAGTTTGGACAACTCACAATGATTAGTTTAGGGAATATACAAGAACGGTTTGGCAGCAGTTGCTAATCCCTCTACGACGATTATATACTTCCTTTTTGTTCTCTGTTTTATTCATAAATTAGTTATTATTAATCAGCCCATTCCCTCTCACAGAGAGGAGGACTGTATCAGATCAGTGGTACATTTAAAAGACTGATGTTGATGATGAATCGTGTGCATCAGAATGGCGGGTGTATGACTACAAATGGTCATGCTATATGCGTGAGAGCATTGTACGAGCAATGTACCGAATGTACGTAAAATTTGAAGCAATGTATTATTTTAAAACCACAGTTTTTAGAAAAAGTATTTGAGCCGCCAACCTGATATCAGAATGGCGGGTGTATTCAAAAACTGAACAAATAACTAACTATCTGACTGTGAAATGCCTACCATAGCAATGTACGAGCAATGTACGTTATCATATTAAAAGCATAACCAGATGCTATCAACGGTTAAAAAGTTATTATAAAAATAAAATTTCTCCACATTTAGAGCCTGTTCAATTTTATTAGCAACTAGTTCTGCCTACGTTATAGATACGTTGCTATGTCTAAATTACTCTTCGTCTAACCTGTCATTTTACACTTTGACAGCTCAAAAACATATCATTTAGTGATGAACTAATGTGGTAACCGATTCGATTTCAATTATCAATTGAATTTAACAATGAAAAAATTTTAATCGATTAAACACTTAGTTATTTTATTTTTGCTTTTATTTTCGATTTTTACCCCACTGCTGATGGAGGATAAGGTGTTAATTAGTCTATGTATGTATGTTTATACCTAGTGGCGTTCTAGAGACCAAACGCGTTGGCCGATTTTGATGATTCTTACGTCAATCGATTCGTCTTAACATTTGCGAGTGTCACTGGCTACATTAAAATTGGAAAAAAGTAAAACGACTGATTTTTGGCGCCATATTGTTGAGTCCCAAATTATTTTTCCTCCAACCCTTCGTGTGGGGGATCAATAATATATAATACTTATATGATTAAATGTACCTATTTAGAAAAAAAGCCCGACTGCTTAAGAAGCGACCTAAACAGACGTAGGTACCACGAGGCTAGTATAGTTTAGTTACTTTCATAGTATAATGTCTTACGGTATCTTAGTATGGGGAAGGGCTGCAGATATTGAGTCGATTTTTATTCTGCAAAAACGAGCCATCAGAGCGATATAAAATCTTCGCCGGCGCGATTCTCTAAGGCAACTGTTTAAGGACATTAACATCATGACGTTACCTTGTCAATATATTTATGAAAACATGTACGTTACAAAGAATATAAATATTTTTAGTAAAAACGGCAACAGACATAATTATGTCACTAGAAATAGGGATCAATTAATTCAACCAGGTTTCAGGCTGGCTAAAGTAGCAACATATTTTATGGGTACTGTATAAAATGTTACAATAAAATACCGCCCCACATTTTAAAACTGAATGAGAGGGAATGTATAAAATGCACACTATGCAGGCAAGCATATTATAAGTTGGGGGATTACATGGCTGATAAAAAGGCTTGGCTCAATGCTGGACATACTCCGCCGCCATTTGGGTGAACAAGTGATGGGCAGAAAAGTTTAGAAGTATTGTTGGTCGTGCTGAAGACTGTATTAATGTATTTGTATTGTATAAACTCAATTTCTTTTAGTATTATATAACTGCACAGCACATGTGTGAGTACTTTGAGGACTCTGCTTAACTGGAAGGCAACCTACTTGCCTATAAAAAATACTGGCAATTGGTATTACTTGAAAGGTAAATGAATTTCGAATAGAAAATAAGTGAATATGTTTTTGATTGTCAATTCTAGTGTAGCCGCCCAGAAGGCAGGCATATTGTAAAATTCTTACTAAATATATGAGCTATAAAAGTAATATATCTACTTATTTGTTAACCTCTGACTACGCCTTCTACAGTACTATGTTTCGACTGCAAATCTACCATTCACTGCACCTATGTGTCGTTTCGTTGAATTATGTGTGCCCTGGCAGTTGAGTGTTTCATGTTCTCTCTAATTTCTCTCTGATGGTGGCACATGTGCTGGATCATTCGGTTCCCTTCATGATGGTTGAGCTGAGTAGTGCCGATCCATGCGTCATATTCGTGAACGGGCGCCATCAGTTGGGATTGGTCATAAGTTTGCTGCCTCGGCCTGTTATTGTACTTTTTTATTCGTTGTTACCATAGAAGCTTGACGTGCACATCTTTTTACATTGTTCTCACATACATGTATTATTTCAAGAAGAATCATTCTTCTTGAAATAATAACCAAAAAAAATTAAAAACTGATGGAAAAAAGTGTCCGTGGAGTTTCTTGAAAATTCTTCTCCATTGAGACCTACTGACGCTAGCGAATTTGCAACAAGAGTAATTTTTTTTTTTGGCTATTCATAAGTACCTCTAAGGTTTATTTGAAATAAACTAATTGATTTTGATAGTAGCTACTACTTTACTTTTTCCTTTTTTTCTTTTAGCGCCTAAAAACCGCCATTTTCTATTTTCAATTTTAATGTAGCTAGTGACACCCGCAAGACGAATCGATTGACGTAAGACTCATCAAAATACGGCCAAAGCGTTTGGTTTCTAGAACGCCATTAGAAACAAACATACATACACACGTAGATAGACTGATAAACACATTATCCTCCATCGGCAGAGTGGTAAAAAGCAAAAATAAAGTAACTATGTGTTTAATCAATTAAAATTTTTTAATCGATAAATTCAATTGTTATATGAAATCGAATCGGTTACCACGTTAGTTCATCACTAAATGATTAGTTTTTGAGATGTCAAAATGTAAAATGACAGGCTGGATGGCGAGCAGTGCTGCCAACTTAATGCTTTCAACGCCAGATCTAACGCTTTTTTTGTTCAATAGCGCGTTCTAGCGCCTAGCGCTAAATCTAGCGCTTTTTGAAACTTTGGAATGCCTTTAAAAAAAAGTAACTGTGAACTATCAACTTCTATACGACGTGTTCAGGAAATTTCATCCACAGATAAATATAATTTAAAGTCCAAAACTGATCAAAACCATCCATAATTCGGCGGCAGAAGCAATGTAGTAGAATCAGATGATGATAAATTAATTTAATGCCTTTATCTTATAAAATAATTATATTAACACGTTATTACTTTATTATATTATTAAAAAACAAGTAATATAATGTATGTAACTCTTTTATGTTGGTTGGTTTTTAAGATTGTCTGCAAGAGATTGCCCTGTGCGATAAGAGGTTTATTCCCATCGGCCACCCTCTATTGGCCACCCCGGTGGCCGATGGGAATTATTTAGTGAAATTTGCCACCTTCTTTTATTCCCATCTGCCACCGGGGTGGCGGATGGCACTAACTAGTGGCGTTTGCCGCCCTGGTGGTCGATGGGACTTATTTAGTGATATCTGCCACCATCCATTATTCCCATCTGCCACCGGGGTGGTGGTCGATTCTCATGACATTAGTCACATAAAAGTGAATGTTGATGCTGTGACCGGTTTACTTTGTTACTTGGACCCAACTAAAGGTGCTGTCCCTTGCATTGCTCTACCTATTTCAATTTTATTTTTTGGAAGTCTGACTCAAAGTGTTGTCCCCAAATTAGAGTAATCTGTTTTTATTTCACCCGTACATAAGAAGGGGTCTTAAAAAGTGATTACTATTCATAGCCCTATATCCAAGCTGTGCATTATAGCAAAACATTTGAGAGGATTGTCTATACCATTTATATCCGCCCTTGCTAGCCCTTTCAGCACGGATTTTTAAAAGGACGGTCTACCACTTCTAATTTGATTTTATTTAATGATTTTATTACGGATGCTATGGATAATGTTAAGCAGGTCGATGTCAATTTTGATATTTATACTGCACAAAGATACTAATAAGGTAATATACTAACAAGACGCACGGCTATGCACCATCGGTACATGGTGGACATCCCACTCATACGCACAAAGCGATTTTAATACTTTCATTGTGCGCACTGCTAACGAGTGGAATTTCCTGCCGGAGTCTTATTCCCTGATAGCTACAACCTTTGGGTTAAGTTAAGTGAATAGGTTACTTCTAGCAAGCGTGCTTCATCGTGGACCACATAATCGCTTACCATCAGGCGAGATGTTGGTCAAACGCGAGCCTATATAGTTAAAAAACAGAAAATACATTTATGAAGTAACAGAAAAGAAGAGAGTGCGTGCAGGACTGACCACCCGAGCGAGTGGTGTGAGTAATCGCCCGTCGCACAAAAACACTAGCTCATAGCCGAGCGGTAAAACTAACGGAACTACACACTCGCTTCTTGCCAACTCGTATCTAGGTTCTAACTCTACTCGCTGCTGATCGTCGGCGATGGGACAAGCACCTTAGTTGTGAAAATAAATTCGTAATTTCCGCTTGGATGCAAACCGACTTGTAACCGTCCTGATTACGAAAGGAAGCACGTTCCAGAGAAGAATGGACTGAATATAGAAGGAAGAATGGACTAGTTAATATGGAAGGAAGAGTGAACAAAATCAGTAGTATGAGAAGGACAGAGCAAGAGGAGATTATTAAAAGAACCCAGAAAAAAAATACATGAAATTGTTGCCAACGCAAAGTAAAAATGTTGATGTGTAATGTTTAAAAATTCTACCAAAATCCTTCAATGAAAAATAGTCAAATATGAACCTTGAAAACTTTCTTGATATTTTTCTATTCACACCGTTTTACGGTCATGAGAATCGACCACCCGACTAAACTAATGAAGGTGGCAGATGGGAATAAACCGGCAAACGCCACTAGTTAGTACCATCCGCCACTCCGGTGGCAGATGGGAATAAATGAAGGTGGCAAATTTCACTAAACAATTCCCATCGGCCACCGGGGTGGCCAATCGAGGGTGGCCGATGGGAATAAACCCGATAAGACCGCCCATTGTACACTTGTTTTGTAAATGTTTGTCCTGTATGTTTTTGTGGTGTACAATAAAGTATATAATAAATAAATACTTTATTTCAATAAAAAGAATACGTTTGTAGTAGTCTCAAATTATTGGGCGTCTTTTTTTTAATGTGGCGCCGAATACAGCGATTTTATTGGTTTTTTTTTACCAGCGCCCAATTAGCTCTTTTTTAAAGAGCTAACAGCGCGTTTTTGCTTAGATGAGTTGGCAGCACTGACGGCGAGTAATTAAGACATAGCAACGTATAACGTACGCACACCTAGTTGCTAATAAAATCGGACAGGCTCTAAATGGGGATTTTTTTTATTAAAATTACTCTTTAACCGTTAATAGCATCTGTTTATGCTCTTAATATGATAACGATCATTGCTCTTAAATTGCTACGGTAGGCATTTCACAGTCAGATAGTTGGAAAATTGTTCAGATTTTGAATACACCATACCATACCATTTCGACATCAGGTTGGAGCTCACACACTTTCTAAAACTGTGGTTTTAAAATAGAACATTGCTTCAAATTTTACGTACATTCGGTACATTGCTCTCACGCATATCGCATGGCCAATATGGCCATTTTTCACACAAGAAAACCCTTGAGTTTAGACATAGCAACGTTTAACGTAAGCATAACTAGTTGCTAATAAAATTAAACAGGCTCTAAATGTGGAGAAATTTTATTTTTATAATAACTTTTTAACCGTTGATAGCATCTGGTTATGCTTTTAATATGATAACGTACATTGCTCGTACATTGCTATGGTAGGCATTTCACAGTCAAATCGTTAGTAATTTGTTCAGATTTTTAATACACCCGCCATTCTGATATCAGGTTGGCGACTCAAATACTTTTTCTAAAAACTGTGGTTTTAAAATAGTACATTGCTTCAAATTTTACGTACATTCGGTACATTGCTCGTACATTGCTCTCACGCATATAGCATGACCATTTGTAGTCATACACCCGCCATTCTGATGCACACGATGAATCAATCTGCCTAGCCTAATTCAGCTACGTACTAACGACGAAGACAATGCTTGTGCAGGCTTTAATTTGCCCAATCATCGACTATGGGGACGTGTGCTACTTTGACTTGAACGCGGTCTTGCTTGACAAACTAGATAGGGTCTTGAACAACTGTATTAGATTCATATTTAATCTTCGGAAATATGACCATGTATCGAGCTTCAGGTCCGAGTTAAAATGGTTGCCCATTCGCCAGAGAAGAAGCTTACGCGCTTTGACCACGCTATTCTCTCTACTTAATTCGCCTACGCCTCCTTCCTATCTTATCTCTGGCTTTCAATATCTAAGTTCTTCACAGGCTCGCAATCTGCGTTCTTCCAATAATCTCCTCTTACTCTGTCCTTCTCATACTACTGATTTCGTTCACTCTTCCTTTCATATCCAGTCCATTCTTTTTTGGAATGCGCTTCCTTCCGAGATCAGGACGGCCACCAGTCGGTACGCATTTAAGCGGCAATTGCGGATATATTTTCAACACAAATAAGCAGGGTCATCTCACCTTCTTCTTATCTGTTACTCCATAAATATATATAATATGTATATTTATATAGGTAAATATTATATTCAATATATATGTACGAGTATTTCACCTATTTTAGCATAATAATTACTAGTTTTTTATTATTAAACTATGCACCGCCATGTTGTCTCTTCACCACCATTGGTTGACTGGTAGAGAATGCCTAAGGCATTAAGTCCGCCTTTGTACCTTTGTGCATGAAGTCTAAATCAATAAATAAATAAATACATGGTTTTTACATGGAGCAACTGCTTATCTGACCTCCACAACCCAGTAACTGGGTAACACGATACCCAGTTACTGGGTTATAGGAAGACTGGTAACACATTTTAAGGCTCCTGACTGATTTGATGGTCACGCATCCAAAGACAGTCCTTGGCAAGAGTTGCATAACCTTGAAAATCAGCCCGTGCGGCTGTTCTTATTAAGCCACGAGCTCCTCGTCCTGTATAAATTAGTACAAGTGTCACAACACTTCATCATCATCATAACTTCAGCCGAAAGACGTCTATTGCTGGACATAGGCCAATTGTCACCACATTGAACGGTCCCGTGCGTCTCGCAACTCTCGCATCCAGCGAATCCCCGGGTCTGATGACCTACACCAGGTCAATGGTCCACTTAGTGGGAGGATTTCAAACGCAATGTCTTACGGTTCACAGTCGCCACTCCAAAATTTTTCGGCCCCATCGACCACCCATTCTGTGAGCAATGTGCCCTGCCCACTGCCACTTAAGTTTGGCAATTATTCTATGCTATGTCGGTAATCTTTATCACAACACTTGTACTAATTTATTCTGAATTTTCTAGGCTGGTGAACAAACCTGCCAATATCGAGGGAAACTTCAAAGCTGACCCCCGCAAGTTTCATATTATTTCTGTTGCTATTGCATCCTAAGATCAGCTATTTGATACATTTTCACCAGCTCAGCTAATTAAAATTCAAAATATTATTTTATTCACATAATACTACACTTATGAATTTATAGAAGCTAGATGCAATATTTCAATTGGTCATTTCCTATGAAGAAAATTCAGCTAGAAAATCTTTGGTTACTTATTTAAATCAACAATGTATTTTTTATTACAATGTTATAAGGAATGAGAGTACAATGTAGGTTGTCAACATATCCTTTGCCGTTTCAAGGGAATTGGTCTTCAATTAGTTTTTCAATAAAATGTTGTTTAATGTTTTGTTTGGCTGTATACCGGTAGAACGAACGGGGTTACATTGAGATCTGGGGCAACTTTGATAATAATGATGATAAAGCTAGCTCGAAAACGGAACGCATTTCAATTTTCTTTTTATAATTTGACATGTCAGCCATGTATTTCATCAATGTCAGCGCCAAAATACGTTTACTTACTTGTTTCAGTAAAAATACTTTAAATTGTACAGTGAGAATTCATTAAAAATAAATTGTAAATTGGGGTTACTTTATATTGCAAAGAAAAAACAATAGGGTATCAATGTAGCCTGTTTTTTTTTTTGCGTTGATTGGCTCGTTTTTTTATATCCCATACTTATGGCAAAATATATCATTTTTATATTTTTACGGTACTGCACGCTTTGGAATTAAATCAACCCGAGGCCCTAGCCAAGTGACATTCTATTAACGAAATGGTGGCGATAGCGATTGCAATAATTTATGGGAATGATAAATTTCATCGAAAAGTCACGTGATCAATTCCTCACATTTTACCATTTCTTCCATCGCCGTCGTTGAAATCTAAAAGCATTTATAATTCTTTACAATTTAGATCATCTTTGAAACACGTCATAGAGCCTACATCAAACATTTTCAAAACACAAAGTGAAACTTCAAAATCCTACACAAAACATAAAGATAAAGCTCTTGTTTCCGTCCTATATTAATACTTTTAAGCCCCCGCCAACTTCGGGACGTGAGCAAATGGTAAGGTGTGCCGTCACAGATCCGCCGTCACTTTGGGCCCAAATCTAAAGTTTGAGTGGGTGTTAAGGGAAGTTTACTTTGCAGTGTATTGATTTGTATTTTGGTTTGTAGCTTCTGCTTTGGTATCGTAAAGAGAAATTGTTTCACCATTAGTTATTTAGTTGACAATAGGTGCTCATGCCTAAATGATAACTGTAGCACGGGCCGATCTTCAAAGTTAAGCATTGCTTGCCAAGGTTGGTCCGTCAATGGGTGACTCTGATCAGCCGTTACGGAAATCCTTTGTATCTCGTTAATCACCTTAAGTAGTTGGTCCGAACTGTTACTTGCATATTTTTGACAGGTAGTCAGAAAATCTGGCACCAACAGTCTTGCCAATGCATATGTTGTCTTCCAGTTACTGGGTTTTGGAGGTTAGATTGGCAGTCACTCCATATACGGGTAGTAAGAGTAACTGTTTTGTTATTTTGGAATAGGATGAGAGCTCGTGGTTAAATGATAACAGTCGCACGGGCCGATATTCAAGGTCAAATAACGTTTGCCAAGGTTGGTCCCTGGGTGGCCATTACATGCCGTATTTTCAAAATCCGTTCACATTTGATGGAGAAATCGGTGAACTAATAAAAAATAAACAAATACGATCATAGAACCTCCTCTTACTTTTTGGAAAGTCGGTTAAAAATGGCTTGTGGTTATTTCAATATTAAGATATAAATATTATGTTGTTTATATTACTAGTTCGCCAATATAAAGAAAACCAATTCGGCTAAACAAACATTATTATACTGGCTTATTTTGGCTAGGTTAGGTTTCAATTCTAAAACATTTATTTTTTGGCAAACAAATTTGAAGGTGACAAGGTAACAAAAGGCATACTACCTATTTTGATGCTCTGCGATAATAATTAATAAAATGAGGTATGTCCAACCTGTCATATTTTTCAAGGAAATGGGACTTACGCACTTACACTTATGAGGGTAGTATGATACCGTCTTTTATGTAAATAGCTTTGATAGACCTCGAAGAACCCGTGGGTGTCGTAAAAGGAAACCAAGGTAATATATCGGGTATCCGCGTAGCAACAAATGCCTTTAAATAAGTTCATTACCCCTCACCAATCTAACGTAAATAAAAACAGGTAAAATTGATTGTTTTTTTAGAAATGTTGGTAATTAAACTCTAAAAGCACTGATACAATCAGGAAATTTATTTCTTTCAAAATCATTTTTTTTTTTTTAATTTCACATACACACAGGTGCACGGTTCGGGAAGGTCATTTCCTATGGAGAAGATCCGGCAAGAAACTCCATGGTTACTCTTTTAAAAATAGTTTGGTTTTACAATATTTCCATGTTACAGCATTAGTACTTTGTTATATCTAAGTCGTAAGAAACAAAAAAAAAAAAGTGATTATATATTATATAAAAAAGTTAACAAATGTTGTAGATGTAGCATCTAGAAGGCCTACAATGTTCACACATTCACAAAACAATCGGTAAAAGAATCGATACAAAGGTAAAAAAAAGAAGTATAAGAAGACTAAATTTAACATGTGGCACAAATGTTGTTATAAGTGCTGTAACTATTCTTGGCAAAGGGCTATAAAGATGATTGAAAACCATTCTAAAAAGTCTAATTAAAAGAAGGAAAGAAAAATTAGATTCAGAATAGTTAGAGACATCCACATTTTTGTGCCGTTTACAAGTTAATAGGGAAGCTGCATGCGCAGAAGGAGCTCAGGCCAAAATTTTTATCTTCTACGTAGTCCTTGATTTTATAATATGCTTTTTTAATAAGGATTCATTTGATGTAGTTTTTGAACTTTCCATCGGTCAGTTCTATAACTGACTTTGGCAACTTGTTATAAAAGCGTATACTGTTTATAAGAAAAGACTTGCTAGTTTTCGTTAATCTGAATTTGGGTATTACAATTTCATGCTTACTTGTATTTAAATTATGTAAGCCGCTTCTAGTTTTGAAAAGCCCTCGATTTTTACGGACATACAAAATACATTACAAATTATAAAGTGAAGGTAGAGTCAGTGTATCGATCTCTTTAAATTTTTCATTGAGGGACTCGCGAACACCCATTTTATAGATTGCACGGATTGCCCTCTTTTGTAAGATGAAAATTGAGACAACGTCTGCTGCTGATCCCCACAGCAGAATGCCATAAGACATTATAAGCATAGTATACTAACCTAGCAGTAGCTACATCGGTTAGCTGCCTTATTTTCCTTACTGCATATGCAGCTGAACTTAACCTACCGGAAAGAGTTCTAATGTGCGCGCCCCACTGCAATTTTGAATCGATAGTAATCCCTAAGAATACAGTTTCTGTTATAACTTCAAGATTTTTGCCGTCAATATTTAAGTTTAGATCACGTTGTGGTACATTTGGTAAAGAGAACTTTAGATATTTTGTTTTTTTCGCATTCAGTAAAAGATTGTTAGCTACGAACCATTTTGAGAGAATAATTAGACTTTCGTTGACATTTAAGACATCCGTATCTTGCCTATCTATTTTAAAAATTAGCGAAGTATCATCAGCAAATAGAATTATATCCGATAATTTGGCCATCATAAAAGGGATATCATTATTGTAAACAAGAAAAAGGAAAGGGCCGAGAATTGAACCTTGGGACACGCCCATCTTGGCTAGAGACCCAGAGGACGTCGCCCCATTAACATTTACTTTTTACTGTCTGTTTGATAAATAGGAAAGCACGAGATCAGCAGATTTTCCACGAATTCCGTAGTGGTGTAATTTACAGATCAATGTGTTGTGGTCGACGCAGTCGAAAGCTTTTGAGAGATCACAGAAAATACCAATGGCATCCTGGGACTTCTCCCAAGATTCAAAGATGTGGCTGATGAGTTTTACTCCCGCGTCCGTTGTCGACCTACCTTTCGTGAAACCAAACTGTTGACTATGCAGGATCCCATTTGAATTGAAGTAAAACAACATCTGTTCCAGCATGATCTTTTCATAGATTTTACTCAATGCTGGTAGCACGGATATAGGTCTATAATTAGAAGGATCACTCTTACATCCTGATTTGAAAATTGGTACTACTTTACTGTGTTAAGTCAGGAAGAGTGTCGCTGTAAAAACATTGATTGAATAAATCTAATCTAACTCTGTCCTAACAGGCGGACAGAAGCAATTAAGTCAATAATATCTCCAAGAACCCTAACGGATATAATAACCCACAAGTCTTCAGTATTTTATATTGATACTTTTGAACGCGTTTTTAATTGTATCAATACATATTGGTTTAAATTTAAAGGTTGGTATGTCTTTAGTAAAAGTGTCGTCGGCATATTGGAGATTTGATAATCTTTTTCCACCTACAGGAAAACAATTCTACCAATTTCCGATTGTCCTCCGAATAATGTATTCTCCATATATGTTAAAAAGTGCAGGGGACAAGACGCAACCCTCTCTCACTCCTCTTCTTGTTTGGAACATATTGGAACATTCAGTGCCCATCCTGACGAAAGAACGGTTTTCAGTGTACAGACTCTGGATTTTAGCAGCCAAGCAATTAAGGTGTTCAGGAGCTCCCATTTCGAGTAGCACATTCCACAGTTTGTCCCATTGCACGCAATCAAAGGCTTTTGTATAGTCTATAAAGCATAGGACCACGGGGCTGTTGAATTCCCTGCTCTTCTAATTGATTAGGCGGACATAAGTAGCGGGATACTTAAGTATTTGCTCTCGGGTTCCCTTGCCCTTAACGAAGCCAGCCTGCTATTTGGGTATTTGTCGATTCAAAAAGTAGTTGATTCATGAATTAGTTACCTAAAATCCAGAGAAATATTACTTGATAATAAAAGCAATAACTAAGAATTATTTTGATAGCATAGTAACAATATTTTTGACAAGAATGATACGTAGAAATAACAGTTCCAGGAAAATATTAATAATATGTTCAAACATGAATAAATAAAATTATAATTTCTTCTATCGTTCGCTTTTCCATGGCTTCAAATGTTTGGAAAAGAATATAATACAATATCGTTTTTTTGTACACCAACAAATTACACAATATTTACCAAAAAAATCCTGTAAGTAAATGAAATACTAAATTAATTTAAAATCTTTGTTTCTGAAACATAAATTAAATAAATAATTTCCAGAGAAATTATAATACTTATTTCAAAAAATCGTGAATCCCTATTTCCAATCATTCAAGGTACTAAGTAAACCGCATAAACAATCTTAATGAAGGTTTTCACAAAATATTCCATTTATAATTTAGTTATAACCTTATACTCATTAAAACACTGGAAAATTCCATGAACTAACCAAAACAAGATTTTCTTTAAGAAGAAAACGAAAAGCAGCGGTTTATTTAAGTACAGAGATATATGAAATAACTGACTACGATGGCATTGCTAATGAAAAATGGGCAAAGATTAAATTTTTTAATAATTGGGATTCTAGAATTGGAGTAAATTGAGTAGCTCGTGGCTAAATGATAATAGCTGCACGAGGCCATGGTCCTCCTTATATCTCATTCACGGTCCGTGTATGGGATATCCGTTATATACCTAAGTCCTTAGACGAAGGCCTTAGACATTTTGGGACATTCTATCATCAAAAGCATGGCGATAGCTATTGTCAATAATTCAGATCATGAGATTGAAAATCATGCTGTGCAGTCGGAGGATACAAATTCGCGAGCTGGCTGACCAAATCTAGATGTATCCTCTGACTGCACAGCATGTTTTTTCTTGTATACGTATTTTTAGTTCGCTTTTTAAGCAGTCGGGTTTTTCATTTTTTTTATTCAATCTTTCTAAACGTTTCCTCACACTAGAAATTGTTGCCTGTTACGTGGGTGCGTTTAACTTTTTAGTTAACATTTTTTTTCAGATTAGGTACATTTAAACATATAGTTATTATATATATTTTTGATAGACCTCTTAAAACCCTTTATTTTGATACCCCACAAGATGGGTTCGGAAGAAAAACAAAAGTTGGGTCCTCACAATATGTCGTCCGAAATCCGCCATTTTTTATTTTCTAATTTTATTGTGCCAGTGACACTCGCTAGGTTAAGACGAATCGATTGACGTACGAATCATCAAAATCAGCCAACGCGTTTGGTCTCTAGAACGCCACATAGGAACAAAACATACATACATAGACTGATAAACACAATACCCTCCTTCGGCAGTCGGGTAAAAAAGCAAAATTGTATGGGATTGACAACGATATCGAAAAATTACGTGATCACTCCATTCAATTTTAAAATTTCGAATATCGCCTTCGCTGACATGGATAGCCACTTGTCTAGAACCTCTAAACTACTCCGTGACTCAGAAAGCACGATAAGCCGTTGGTACCGGCGTTATTTGACGCTCTTGGAAGTCGTCACGGTAGTCTTGCTAAGAAGTTCAGTGTTACCCAATTACTAGGTTATGCAGGACAGTTCAGACACTACTTGTTAAATACTGGTACACAACTTCATCCTGTTAGACTGGAACCCGGTACCAACCTAGACGGGAAACAAATAAAATTTCAAAATTTAAAAAAACCCCGACACATTTTTGTTTTGCTACATAATTTATCTAGTGAATAGTAGGTACGCAATCTATTGAACACGTAATTATGACACGATATCTTGCGAAAACCCCCGATTTAAACAGTTAAACGGCCATAACTTTTGAACGGCTGAACCAATTTTATTCAAACATAGCTAAGAACATCACCATCATCATCCGCAGCCCGATTTCACCCACTGCTAAGCATAGGCCTCTCTCTTCTTGTGCCAATCACCACGTTCCTGTGCCAACCTCATCCAGGTTCTACCCAAAATGGCAACAATGTCATCTGCCCATTTCGCCTCTGGACGACCAATACTTCTTCTTCCAGTCCTTGGACGCCATTCAGTCACCACCTTACTCCACCTAGCATTGCCGCGCCTTGCCAGTTGTCCTGCCCAACTCTATTTCAGTTCCGAAATTCGTTTTCCGACGTCGAAAACCTTCGTACTTCTTCGGATCTCAACGTTAGGAACCCGGTCTATCAGCCGTATGCCAAGCATAACACTCCATGGCTCTCTGTGTAACTCGAAGCCTGTACACAGCCTCCTGTGTAAGCGTCCACGTCTCAGCATCGTAAGTCATGGTGGGCAAAGCACACTGATAATAGAGGCGGGTCTTCAGATATTGTGGTATCTTGACTGACTTCAAAATATGGTCCAGTTTGCCAAAAGCGGCCCATCCGAGCTGTATTCTTCTCGATACCTCCGTCAGTTGATGTTCTTTGCCAAATGAAAGAATATGATCAAGGTAGACATATCGGTCAACCATCTCCAACGTTTCATTTCCGATTTTAACAAGAGTATTTGAATCGCTGCAGAGGTTTGCCACAAACTTTGTCATGGCCATATTCATTCTAAGGCCTACCTTAAGAGAAGCATCACAAAGGTTTTGAAGCATTTTCTGACACAAACAACAACACGACAACAAGAACACTCGACAAAATCACCTTTCAAACAAAAAAAAACTAAATCAAAATCGGTTCATCTGTTTAGGTGCTATGATGCCACAGACAGACACACAGATACACAGATACACCGATACACAGCAACACACACGTCAAACTTATAACACTCCTCTTTTTCCGGCGGGGGTTAAAAAAGCTAGGTACTCGTAGATTACTCAATCTAACAACTATACTCGCGGCTTCGCTGACGCTTAATATATGTATCTGTAAACTTAAGGCATTACCTTATTACCTACTAGCTTCTGCCAGCGACTTCGCCCGCGTGAAAAGTGTTTCCTTGTCCCAAGGGAACATTATAACGGGCAGAAAAGTAGTCTATATGCTACTCCAGGCTTTGGGCGCACGGTTGAGAGATTGTCTGCTACGCTGCGTATCGCGGTTTAGATTCCCGCACGGAACAAATATGTATATGACTAAACAGATAGTTGTTCTGGATCTGGGTGTTGTGTTTGTGAGTTTATATGTTAGTAAACGCACCCACGATACAGGAAGAAATTCCTAGAGAGGAGAAAAGTAAAAAAAAAAGACTATAGTTTATCTCTATGCCAGATCCGTTCAGCCGTTTTAGCGTGATGGAGTATCAAACATACGCAGATCCATCCAAACATTCGCATTTATAATATTAGTAAGAAATAAGATGGTAAAATGTGTATATAAGGCAATGGAAATGGAAAAGTGAAGCCACATAAAGATATTCGGAAGAAATTAATCCACTAACGGTGGTTTTTCCGTATTATACACCTCTGACTACCTCTTTGGGGAATAGAGAGCTGTTTAGTTATTTGTCCTTTGTTCCACGTATTCTGTTACGTAAAAACATTACCCCGAAAGTATGTAAACACGTGTGTACTAAACCACTTGTTATAAACACTAACGGCTTAACTTTTAACCGAATTCTTCTCGAAGCGCTCTTATACTAGCAACATAGGACATAAATAACGTCAATTTTATGTCTAGCTCCTAAACTAGTAGTACTTTATCTGAGTGAGGCGAGGAAGTTCAAAGTTTTTTAGGTTACAGTAATAAGATACAGAAATGGGGAAAGGCTTTTTCCCGGGTGTGAAAAGGTTCATCATTACCATTTCAGCTAAAATACGTCCAATGCTGGGTTTTGTCAAGCGTCCTATTATTCTCGCATCCTGTGGATTCCTTCACCAGGGTACTGGAAAATCATAGAGGAGGCCCTGTGTTATCCGATATGCAGTCACCACTTCAGAACCCTTCAGCCCATCGGCCATCCGTTCTGTAAATAGTGGCACACTATTATGTATGTACTATATGTTTGGCAATTTTTCGGGTTATGTCGGTTTCCTTGATTCTCTTGCGTATATTTTGATTTCTGATCAAGGAAATTGGGCACAACGTTTTTATTTGTACGCCCAATTTTTTTAGAATCCACGCCATCACCCACACTCTATCTATTTGTTTTAACGTGGGCTCGATTTCATATTCTCAAAATTCAAAAAATATACTTGTACAAGTATTACTATTAGCTAACTTTTGGTTTGTTTTCCAGGCCCTCATCATCTTATTCAATTTTGCTAGCACCTTTTTTTTTAATTCTTCACTATTTATACCTCTCAAAATTCTAAAATCATACTTGCACAAGTATTATTAGTAAGCTTACTTTTGATTTCTTATTCAGGCTTTCATGTCATCATCATTTTTCCTTTGTCACTGTTGCTAGCACTTTTTTTTAATTCTTCACTATTTATATCGAACCTACTAGGCAATTTCTTTTTATCCCTCTTTGTTTTTATTGCCTATTTAGAGCGGTTTGGCAACTCTATAAATAAGCCTCTAATGCCTTGTATATATATTCATCCCTTTACCCTCTTCCTCCTTAGACTTAGATTTCCTCTATTGAGCGGTGTGCACAACTCGAAAAGCCTTATGTGCACAGAGCGGTCCCGTAACTCTGTAAAAATAAGCCAAATGCGTGGAGTCTTGTAAATATGTAAAATATTTTCCTCTCAAACTAGTTTCCTCTCAATCTAGTTCCCTCTCAAACTAGTTTCCTCTCAAACTAGTTTCCTCTCAATCTAGTTCCCTCTCAAACTAGTTTCCTCTCAAACTAGTTCCCTCTCAAACTAGTTCCATGAAACTAGTTCCCTCTCAAACTAGTTACCTCTCAAACTAGTTGTAGTGACCGGTTCTATGGGGCAATTCACAGGCTCGTTCACACACTAAATGACCACACTTCAACACGTCTACTCTGGCCAGCGGCTTTCGTAATACTGACGCGGTGCGCACGAGATTGTGTATGTCTGTGTGGGGGAAAGTGGGGATGGCAAAGTGAACGTGCGAGTGAGATAGATACACTACATCCCTTCCTCATTAATGATTTTATTAAGAATATATTTAATATTAATTCATTTTGTATAATGTATTTTTGGTATGCTTAATGTAATCATAATTATATTGTTTGTTCTTTGCGTGACAGATTCTTGTCTTTTTTTCACGCTCTCAATATCCCTTCACCCTCCTATTTTTCTTCAATTTAATGAGAGAAAATAAAGCTATCACCAAAATCTCTGAAAACTGTAATTTTATAGTGTACTTTTATAATTATTTTGTTAGTACGTGGACATTAGTATGTGTGACATGAGTACTTGTTTGTGATTTTAGTTTTTTACGTATTTTGTTACATTTTCTAGATTGTCACTGAGAAATAAAAAAAAGTGTGAGTTGATGTATGTTAATGGAAATCACAATTCCTCAAATTTAATGGCAACTGCCACAAAGCAATTTAATGGCAGGAGCCCACCAATTTAATGGCAGCAAAACCCACCAATTTAATGGCAGCAACCCACCAATTTAATGGCAGCAGCCCACCAATTTAATGGCAGCAACCGACCAATTTAATGGCAGCGGCCCACCAATTTAATGCCACCAACCACCCACCAATTTAATGGCAGCAAACCCACCAATTTAATGGCAGCAAAACCCACCAATTTAATGGCAGCAACCACCCACCAATTTAATGGCAGCAAAACCCACCAATTTAATGGTAGCAAACCCACCAATTTAATGGCAGCAAAACACACCAATTTAATGGTAGCAAACCAACCAATTTAATGGTAGCAAACCCACCAATTTAATGGCAGCAAAACCTACCAATTTAATGGCAGCAAAACCCACCAATTTAATGGTAGCAAACCCACCAATTTAATGGCAGCAGCCCACCAATTTAATGGTAGCAAACCCACCAATTTAATGGTAGCAAACCCACCAATTTAATGGCAGCAAAACACACCAATTTAATGGTAGCAAACCAACCAATTTAATGGTAGCAAACACACCAATTTAATGGCAGCAAAACCTACCAATTTAATGGCAGCAAAACCCACCAATTTAATGGTAGCAAACCCACCAATTTACTGGCAGCAGCCCACCAATTTAATGGTAGCAAACCCACCAATTTAATGGTAGCAAACCCACCAATTTAATGGCAGCAAAACCCACCAATTTAATGGTAGCAAACCCACCAATTTAATGATAGCAAAACCCACCAATTTAATGGTAGCAAAACCCGCCAATCTAATGGCAGAACAACCAACCAATTAAATGGCAGCGTCTTTTTACTCCAACTATTCCTATAAGCATAATCAGCCTATAATGCTCCATTCGCCGGAAAGCGAACCTCCCCTCTGCGACAGGGACAAGGCCTCAATCCATCACATGAGCTAAGCGTTGCCCGGCAGACGTCACACGTCCCTGAATGGTAATTCAGGGACGTGTGCAGGTAGCTCCAGGACATACGGTTTCCTCACCTTAAATATTTTTTTTTTATAACTGAGTACTATTTCGTGACATTGGGAATCTGACAATCCACTGCACCAATCGAGTGTGGTCACCTACGAAACTGTTTATGTAGGTACCTTTATAGTTTTACAAAAATAGTTCAGTGTTAACGTTAACATTGCATATCTTCACAGCTAAATAAGTTAAAGGCTATCGATGTCGCACTTGTTAAAACTGACATTTCGATAGTTGTCTGTTCCCCGAAGTATCTTTTTACAACAGCAGTGCACTTGGTAGTTTTAATTGATTTGCGCCCATATGGCTATTCTGATCCAGCGCGCTCTCCAAGCTGTACACCACTTTAAATCATATCGTTATCTACGTATATTGAGGTTAGCCTTCATAATACTCATTCCACATGAAATAGGCACAATTTCAGAACATGACCCGCCTTGAATCTAACTAAATTGACATAACTCGCCTAGGATCTAGTCATACCTTATGGCATCAGCCACCTTGGATCCAGCCTCCTAAACTGGCATCACCCGCCCATGATGTAGCCAACCATATGCCATACAGGCATTAAGTCCGCCTTTCCACCCTTGTGCATGAAGTCCAAATAAATAAATACGTTCTTTTTTTTCGCTTCAAATACGCTTAGCCGTCAGGCAAATCTTAGTTTGACCATAAACTAACTTTTTTGTCCGTTTGACGTTAATGAAGAACTCATACTCAAACTATATATTTGTAACACATACATACTTATGTGTAAAGAAAAGTAAAGAGATCGCCATTACTCTAATACATTCAGGCGTCCCGCTTTAAATACCCAGAAAACTGTAAGTGTAAATTCTGTGTTGTATTATTGTATAGTGGCGTGAATCTCAGCGTCACGACACCTCTATTTAAATTTTCAGTTGAAAATAATTTATTTTACGGGTATTCTAACCCAATTAGGTCTAATCTTGCTTAAATATATTTTTTCTCAGCAACAACTTGCCATCGATTTAATAAGACAGTCATATACTAATATATTATAGAGTGAAAGTCAGTGACTATTAGTTTACCAATCTCGCTGTCATTTCAATGATATTAGCAGATTGAATATTTACTCAACATCTTGATATTGAGCATTTTTCTTTGAATTCAGAATAAACTCATAAATAGTAGTACTCTAAATAGTTCGTATTTTGTATTTATTTTATCAAATCCTATTCTGCGCTTCTTTATATAAGGAAACAATGCGTGACGACAGTTAATTCCAATATCTGCTATAACACAATAATCTTTTTTTTCTTTTAATAATCTTACTGCAATGAACAAAATGGTCATAGTAGTTGCGCGACCAGATGCCTGTACTAACTCAGTTTTTTATAATTTTGAAACATCTTATATCCACCATAAGATGACTGGTATATAGTAAGAAAACTCTAATGTTTTGAAGTTTACAAACGGATGGGTCAAGAATCAAACAGCCTAACTGTATATATTGGGTATTGTTACGTACGTAGTATATTTTTGATTTATTTTATTCCTTCTGTGTTAGTTTGACTTTTTACACCTGACTACATCTACCCTCTTTTACAAACTCTCTCCACCACTCAAAAGTTTGGTAGTAGAAAACCGAATCCAGAGCTAAACTCGTCTTTGTACAAATATTTATTTTATTTTGTATGTCCTGTGTACAAAAATAATTAAGAATGTTCCAAATGCAATGGTGTAAATCTGTTTTCACGACCATTACACTCTCAAAAATGTACATACCTGATAGGGTCAGCAGCTCAAACCCTTTTGTAGAATGGTAGGCAACTATCATTTCAGACAGATCGGAAACCTTACTAATATTATAAATGCGAAAGTATGGACGGACGGCTTCATGTCCGGCACCCAACCATGCTAGAACTGCCGAACGGATCCGCTGAACGGATGCTGCTTGATTTCGAATGTCATGTGCCCCATGACTAATTCTCCTAAGTCATCAAATCAAACTTCCGAATTACCGAAATTCCATAGCATCGATGTACCACAATTTCGAATAGTGTCCAAATGTGTCCGAATGGAAACGAAATCACAATATATCGCCATAAAACTTAAGTAGTCAAGCAAAACGTATTTCCCGATCTATGGAAACCCCTATTTGAATTATTAACGGTGATCAGAGAATGATTCCATTAAATAGGGTGGACTCTCGATTGTCTGTGTAAATATTACAAAGATATCCGCGTTGCAGCCGCAGTAGTTAGGTTCAAAATAACAATGCATCGATTTTATTATTTTAATCAGATGTTATGATTTGAAATCGTAAAGTAAATTTTGTTATTTACCTACCCACCAATATAATTTACAATCGTTTAAGAATAGTTAGTTTGATGTTTCTTTAACGACACAGTTTTTTGTTATTAGACACAACTTAGTCATGGCCCTTGGCTCTTTGATTAGAATAACACGAATTTCTTTACCTTCGTAATACTAAATGTCCTTTATTATTAAAATCTGGTATGGTTATTTACTCAATACTTAGGCAGAATTTATTTTCCGCTACATAGTTATGTTTAAGCAGTCGTATGATGTTAACACAACAAATAGGTATTTACTATGTATTTTTTTTAATTTTTACACTTAGGACCTGCTTAAATATCTTATTTTCATAACGGAATGTGGGCGCCTAACGATAACAAATAACCGTGTGTCATGTCATGCATTATCTACTTACCCCAATCCTTCTTCTTTTTATTTACACCAATATTTTTCTTACTTTATCCTCTTCGCCATTTGTAGTGACCGGTTCTATGGGGCAATTCACAGGCTCGTTCACACACTAAATGACCACACTTCAACACGTCTACTCTGGCCAGCGGCTTTCGTAATACTGACGCGGTGCGCACGAGATTGTGTATGTCTGTGTGGGGGAAAGTGGGGATGGCAAAGTGAACGTGCGAGTGAGATAGATACACTACACTAGTTACCCCTCAAACTAGTTCCCTCTTAAACTTAGTTCCCTCTTCCCTCTTGTAAATATTTCCCTCTCAAGCTAGAATTCCCTCTTCCCTCTTAGACTTAGGTCCCTCTTATCTCTTCCCTCTTGTAAATATTTCCCTCTCAAGCTAGAATTCAATCTTCCCTCTTAGACTTAGGTCCCTCTTAACTCTTCCCTCTTGTAAATATTTCCCTCTCAAGCTAGAAATCCCTCTTCCCTCTTAAACTTAGGTCCCTCTTCCCTCTTTCACTTATATTTTTAACGGGTTTTCAAACAGGTGCGGGTTACGACACCTAATTAAAAAAATAAGCCTTCGTAATCTTTATAAATATTTTCTTGTGGAGTATGCGTCATCGAATGTGAACCATATCCCCTACCTGTGATTGAATGAGAGTGTTTGACGAAAGTATGAAAGATGTTGTGTGATAGAGCAAGGATTATATTAAAACATAAAAATTTTCATCCAGTAGAAAATTTTTCTGGGGTCATCGGGGAAATGTGGTGTTCTGATTTACAGATCCAAATTTTTTAACTCTATTTACAATTCATAACACTATACAAACCATACCTTCATATATTTTGATATTTTATCAACTTTTGTAATTCATTTTTATGTTTTCTTTCTTTTGTTATCATCTGAAAAGCATACTTTTAGTTATATCTGATTGTTTTAATATCTGAAACTTAAATTATATTGTTAATTTGTAATTCTTGCAATATTTTTCTACTGTGACATTTTCATCTGATATGACATCTGTCTGTGTATTTTATTTTTCTTAAAACCATAGACCGTAACATAGGTACCATGGACTAAACTTCCTTTAAGCTAGGTTTACACTATTATAAGGGTAGCGTAGCTGACCCCTTTGTGAACCGTTTTTATTCGTTCTGGTCTTTATTTCTTAATTGAAATTTGAATTTGAAATATAGAGATAGAACACAGAACGATGAAAAACGGGCGTCACTTTTTTGAGTTTCGAATCTGGACTGAACGCCGAAAGACGGTTGATTTCTTAATACTACCAAGTGTACTATCGTATCTGAAAACTCCTTAAACTATAACATATACGGCTATGAATGTTATCTAATCTTTTAGTGCAATAAATATAATTCATTCAGTGTGGCACTTAAATATGAGCATTTTTACTGGTTCATTAACCTCGTCGGTCACCGCTTCATCTTAAAGGGCTCGTTTGATCGGCGTATGAAGCCACAGTCCGGCCTCCACACCCCTTGCACAGGCATGTGCCTGCACTCCTTGCTGCATGTGCCTGCACCTGTGCTACTGCCTACCTGCTCGTTAGCCTGACTATTAGTTCAGCTGCCTTCGACCATCTATCTGTGTGCCTGCCTATCCGTCCTGCTGTCTACTCTGCATCCTGCCTATCCGATTGCCTGCCCTACTCTACAGCCTGCCTATCCGATTGCCGTCGTGGTGCCTGGTTAGCTGCCCACGTCGTGCGAAGCCGGACCATAGTTTTTATTATCTTTATCCTTTTTCTTAGTTTTAATTTATATTCCCTTTTATTTTTACTAACGTGGCTAACGTTAGCTCTCCGGAGCTTACGTTACGCTACAGTTTATAGGGAAAAATTTGGTGGTGGTGATCCCACACCGCTGTTAAAATGTTTACAAACATTAGTAAACATTTCCAAACAAAAAAGTTAAGGTGCTCCCACACTGCTGAAAAATGTTTTCATGTTAGATAATGTTAGTAAGCACTAAATTAAAAATTATAGCAAGCAAAATAATACAATTGTGATTGTGACTAAACCTATTTTCTTCTATGTACCGGCAAAAGTTTTTAAAGCCTCATAAGAAAATAGCTGCTGTTTTTTTGAACACGTAGGAGCACTTGCACTAATTTGTCCAGTATGTTGGATATTTTAAAAGCACAGAGCAAAGAGAAAGCATGATAGAAATACCATTCGGGTTCACACATTGTTCACGCTGTTAAGCATCATGATTTTGTTGAACAAACGCTCGACTGAATTTTCTATCGCCGCTTCAATCAAAATTCAGCAGAATCGACAAGTTTCCTGAAGTTTTTAACAAACCAGGGTTGTTTTTTCTCCCCGCAAGTCAGGAATAAAAATATGTAGGTCATCGAACACACCCCTCGTCCTTCAACTTGTTCGCTTTCTTATTCCACTTTATGTACCGCTTCCCGGAGGGTATTATAAAACAATTTGTATCGAACGCTCTTTTAATAACTCCTGAAAAGATTACTGTATATTAATTACTCCATAAGTAATTTGCCAGAATATCGTGGTGAAACTTTCAAACTAAGTCCTTATTAAGAGTTTAATATTTGCTTCCAGGAACCGAAGATGAGGCGAAAAAGCAATTTGATTTTGATAGTACTTTGATGTTGTTGTATATACGTAGATTTAGGTACTTATAATACATACATAACTAATCATTCATATTATTGAGATGTAATGGATTGTTTATCGAATTAACCTAAAATAAAGTAACTCAGCAATGGACGACTTTCGGTTGAAGTGATTGTGATGATAAAAGTACCTCGTATCTTGTATTAGAATATCTTATAATTATAATGTATCAGTACCTGGGCGACTGAGCTCTGCTCGGATGAAAATAGAGAAAACGACTTTTTCTAAAAATGAAACCTAGCTTTGTCGATTTATCCCCCGAAACCGCCTGCATACCACATTTCATGAAAATCGTTGGAGCCGTTTCCGAGATTCAGATTATATATATGTACGTTTATATACAAGAATTGCTCGTTTAAAGATATTAGGGGAAAGAGCAGTGGTGGCCCGAAATACGTGTCGTAGGTCGTAAGTTCGAACCCAGACAGGCGCTTAACTTTGTGTAAATTATTTCATCACCACTGCTCTTAAAACAGTGAAGCAAAACATCGTAAGGAAACCGGCATAACTTAGAATCAAAAATTCGAAGACATGTGAGATCGTAACCCGCAGTGGGTCCGCGTGGTGGATTAAGACCCATTACTTCTCTCATAGAGAGTTTCTGTGCCTGTGCCCAGCAGTGGGAACATTATAAGGCTAATGATGATGATATTATGTATCTATCTACTTTCTAAGTTTATCTCAGACATCACTGACATTGGTGAGGGAACCTGAACTAAGCTGAAACCGCCAACCAGCCTAGAGTAATGTGGCGATAAATGCCTTCTCAGCATGTCAAGATGCCTTTGACCCGCAGTAGGACAGGTACTGACTGGTAGCATTATTATTGTTATTATAAGCAAGAGTCACGTTTATTTTATTCAAGTGAAGAGTCCTGCGCCCTGCAGTGGGAAAATGTAGCTAATATTATTAGTTATTGTTAGGTTACGTGGTAAGAATAACATTGACAGAGGCAATCCTAGAAAATAATTGGAATTGGATCAACAAGGAATAGGATAAGAATTTATTCATGGAATGGGTATAATCATTAATTCTGAAAGCTTAAAATAAGGTAAATATTTTACCGAAATATGTTGAATAATAATATCATAAATTCTTCGTCAATTTTCAACTACATAAGTAATATATAGGATGACGTGAAAAGGTTTTTAGTAAAAAGTTGCATCACGGTGACCCAAAATTAATTTGAAATTGGGTCGGTGTTCCAGTTTAAAAAGTTAATCTTAGTTTGAAAAGGCAACGAGAAATGAAATTTTGTGACTTACAACCAAAACTAAACTAATAAGTTTTAAAGAATGGCTTATATCAAGACGTCCAAAGTCCAATATTAGATGCATCTAGTCAGTATAATAGTTACAGCGGATCTTTGTGTCTCTGAAGTTGGCTCTGCCAACCATTGCGTGCCAACCGGTGTGAGTAAACTGACTCCGACTGTAAATCTTCCATTAACTGTACCTATGTGTCGTTCGTTGACTTCTGTGTGCCCTGGCAGTTGAGTGTGTCATGTTCTCTCGAATTTCTCTCTGATGATAGCACATGTGTTGGATTCTTCGGTTCCCTTCATGATGGTTGCGCTGAGTGGAGCCGATCCATGTGTCATGTTCGTGAACGGGCGCCATCAGTTGGGATTGGTCATAACTTTGCTGCCTCGGCCTGTTATTTTACCTTTATGAATTGTTTGTTACTCTTGAAGCACGTGCACGTCTTTTTACATTGTTCTCACATATATGTATTTTTTCAACAAGAATGATATAACCAAAATTTTTAATTAAAACTAATGGAAAAGAGTATCCGTGGAGTTTCTTGCAAATTCTTCTCCATTATGACCTACTGGCGCTTGCGTATATGCAACTAGAGTCATCTTTTATTTTTTTGTTTGACAATTCAAAAGTACCTCTAAGGTTTATTTGAAATAAAGTTTGTCATCGAGTGTACTGCAAAGAGTAAGCAAGTAAGGACGATGTGAACAACGTAAGCGAGTGAAAGAGACAGTTTTACAATGCTATCTTCACCTTCAACTTTAACACATAAATATTTATTGCGCAAGGTCTTGCAGTCAATTCAGAGACACAAAGATCCATTGTGAGCATTATATGTTTCTTATTTATTTGAAATAGCACAGCCACATCACATGCACAGGATTACACATCGACATGAAATTCCCAACAAATACAGAACCTATGCACATGACAAGACGGTGTACATAGCACTTACTCGTATCATGATAATATTGCTGTCCCTAAATAACTGATCATAATTTAATTCATGATTCATGTTTCTCTGGTTGTTAGTTTTTCAAAATATTGATGTCAGATTTAACAAAGAAAAATAAAGAACGTAAATTATAAATAACTAAATTATAAATTACTAGCGGACGCCTCGCGGTTTCACCCGCGTAGTTCCCGTTCCCGTGAATACAGTAATAATAAACGCATTACCCTCCTTCGGCAGTCGGGTAAAAAGTAGCCTATGTTACCCGGGGATAATGTAGCCCAACGTTGAAAGAATTTTTGAAATCAGTCAGTTCGTTACATACAAAAATACAAAATACAAATCTCCTTTCTCAAAATCCTCTTCATAATATTAGTATAGATATAGATTACAAGAAGCCGATTGAGACCTGCATCATGGATTTTTTTCTTTAGACGTCAGATCCAAGGGCACCCCTGTATTATTGTTTCTAAATCCCAAGATCAAAATAATAAATCAGTTTTAAGATGTTTCGAAATATTATATGGTTGTACAGCTACATCAGATATAGGCAACGAGCCAAGCCGTCTATAGTTTAGACATAATGCAGTAAAACAAACATCAGCGAGAATTTATGTCTGTATCTCAAATAAACATTTCTCACGTAGCTCTGGCTTGTAATGTCGCGTATAAGCTGTAATTGATGTTCGGAATGCAGCTTATGTTAGCTCAATCAATCGGCCTAGCTAACTAAGTTGGTGTCGGATTGCAACCTGACGTCCAAAACCCAGTAACTGGATAACACGATAAACTTTGGCAAGACTGGTGGCAGATTTCAGACTTGTCAGATTTAGGTAGGCGGATAATGATGAATTTTGCAAGTGAGAATACTGTAAGATAAGAAAATAGCAGCCAAAACTGCAAAATCCTTCTTTCCGAGATGACCGTGCCGATAACGGACCATCTTGAGGTTCTTTTCATTACGTTGACATCGACGCTTAATTTTAGTCCATTCATTGAGGCAAAAGCTCAGCTGGCTGCCAAAAAAAATTGGGGATCCTCGCGAAGGTGAGACAGTACTTCACGGAGAACAGTTGCTCAAATTGTATCGAACTCAAGTTCGATCATGCGTGGAGTACTGCTCTCATCTCTGGGATGGATCTGCCAAGTACCAGCTGAATGCACTTCAAACGATCGAAAGACGGGCCCACAGGCTCATCAGCTATGAAATACTGGTCGAATCTAGGTTCCAGAACCTCGAACATCGACGCCGATTTGCCAGCCTGTCAGTTATTTATCGGTTACATTCCGGAGAGTGTGCGTTGGAATTGCATGATCTAATTACTCCTAGCCCGTTCCATCATCGGACTACAAGACGTACGGCGATACGTCATCGGTACATGGTGGACATCCCACCCATACGCACCAAACGTTTTGGGAATACTTTTATTGTGCGTACAGCAAAGGAGTGGAATTTCTTGCCGGCGTCTGTATTTTCTGAAAGCTACAATCTGGGAGTCTTTAAGTCAAGAGTGAAAACGTTTCTTCTTGGCAAGCGTGGTTCATCATCGACCACATCATCGCTTACCATCAGGTGAGATAGTGGTTTTTAACAAAGATAAAGTCGAGAAATTTAAACCGAATGGGAAATTGCTATCTCTGTTATTTTTAAGTACTCGTAAAATAAAGCTTGCTTTAAGATTCACATAACACCTATATCTGCAACTTAAGGAATCTTTGTTTGCAATTTAGAAACCACCCGGTTTCGGAAAGAAATTATATCGATTCGTCATAAATTAAACTTCTAAATTTATATAACTATATCAACTAAAATAATAATATAATTATGTATATGGTAATTCGCTATTGAAACTATGTCACATTAATTAAACGATGAGTTTTGTTTTAGAAGCTGAATCGTAGAGTGAAGGAGGAAACTGTACTCGGTCTTTGACTGAGTGCTCCAATTGATCCCACTTCTGATTTAGTGTATTTCGTCACAACAAATTCTCCATGGGATGCTTCAAATAAAAATCTCCAAACTAACAGCAACAGGATACTTCCACTACAAAATAAACAAACCCAAAAGCACTCAAAAGTAAGAAAAAGCGATCTAATTCCCTATATTTGTTCGAGCAAACAACTAGAGAACGCTATTTTCTTACAGTACTGTAAGAATTTGTTTATTTTTTTTCGAGGTTTTCATGAAAGTACCGCTGTTTTGGGTTCCGTGCGATACGGAATTCCTGTTGGCAAGACAAGATTATTTCTTTCAAATGTGCGCGAGTCGAGGCACGGCTAAGTTAAATATGAAGAAAGATAGTCTTACTATTCTGTTTTAAAGAATTGCTGTGGAGATTTACCACTAATATTTTCAGGGTTCTCTCTCTCTTAGTCGGTCCCTCATCTCTGAGGATCCTGGTCAGCATCAAGGTTATATCTCGAGTGGATGATCTGCCTCCAACGGTTTTCCAAGGAACACATCGTGAGGACACCAGGCCTTGTTTAAAATCGCCAACCCGTCTTGAGCAAGCGTGGTGACCCATGCTCGTGTCTTCTCTTTATGAGAAGAGCAGTGGGACCGTTACCGGATGGTATTATAATAGCTATAGATGCACTTAGATAGTAGTTTCCGTAGCGTTAGTAATCGAAGATGAAACTATTAGTATAATGAATATTAAAGCTTTTAGTAAGCTGAAAAGGCGCTGGTAAGAAACTGAATATCTATTTAGGTAGTATTACCCAAAAAAACTGCTTGCGTGTGATGTGAAGATGACTCGTCCTTTATAGAACAATAATAAAACTATCGTTGCTCTAGTAATATTAGAGAGATACAAAATATGAGATATTTTCACGAAGGAAAAACAGCAATATGCTTTCAATATACATGGCAATTCATACCATAAGCTTTAGAACAGCACAATCAACAGGTTTTTAATGTTTGTTTGTTTGTTGTTAGGATAATAAAATGCATCACATAACATAACTTTTTTCATGTCATTGCATACATACATTCCATCAAAATATCTGTTAATTGAGAGTTTGCTAACATTGTTTCATTTTACCCCGCAGGCACTCCTGGCCCACGCTAAAATTTAGTTGGTGCTATGCTATGCGACGGAAATAGTTTCTAAAATTTGAAAGTTGAAAATGCTCCGCTATCAATCTCGTGACCGCTCGAGTTTATGTGACACGCCATCCATATAGTTGGTAACCAAATCCGAGTAACACTTCAGTTTTTAATACCAACAGAGAATCTATAAAAAATAAACTTTTTTACATAAAAATACAAGCGACTTCCAAATAAAAACACTATAAAGTGAAAAATAACTTAAATTTTGGAAGTCGGTGTTCCTATTTTGTTTCTTCGTTTTTTACACCGACTTGTCACTTTATAGTTGTGGACATAATGGACCAGTTATATAGGTTAGGTACCTATAATGCCCAAAGTGACTCCAGAATAGATTAACCCAATAACATGAAACTTTAAAAAAACCGTGGAATGAGATTATACCAGGGTGAACTGTTCATACCTGCATACCCCTTTAGCGCATACCAGTGTGATGATATGTTATGAAATGGAGTAAACAATAAACTGATATGCGATTGCAGCTATCCCGAGTGATTTGCCGTCATTTATTAAGTTCTGATGTATATTTCCGAAGTTCTTTATCAGATCTTGATGAAATTAAAATGGGGCCACATGACAAGCTACAGCTTCCAAATAAAAACTGGCCAAGTGCGAGTCGGACTCGTGCACTCAGGGATCCGTACCATTATCGCAAAAACGACAAAATTTTTTTTTTTTGTATGGGAGCCCCACTCAAATATTTATTTTAGTCTGTTTTTAGTATTTTTTGTTATAGCGGCTACAGAAATACATCCTCTGTGAAAAATTTCTACTGTCTGGCTATAACGGTTCATGTGATACAGCCTTGGAACAAACGTACAGACAGACATACAGACGGATCGTGGAGTCTTAGTAATAGGGTCCCGTTTGTATACCCTTTAGGTAAGGAACCCTAAAAAAGGATGATCAAAATCGGTTCACCTAGTAAAAAGTTCTGAGGTAACACAAATAAAAAATACAGTCGAATTGATAACCTCCTCGTATTTGGTTCGGTTTGGTTAAAAATATTTTTCGACCAGCGATCTGAGTGCTCGTCAACGCAAACTAATTGGGCTGAAATTCAAATACCTGCCTTGCTCAGATCTTGAGAAAAGTCTCCGTTACAGGTGGATAAAAATCACCTTATCTTCCGATTTCCTTTCGAAACCCTAAAAATCAAATCATTATTAGCAGTATCACAAACTAATAAAACCATGAAAAAAGAAAGTGTAAAATAAATAGTGTGTTCGAAACCAAAAAGGTTTCGTCATTTTTTTGTTATTTTGATGCAACACTGAGTCAACTCGCTGTAATCGATATTGACAGTTGTTGGTTGGGTTGACGTTGACAGCACTTGAAAAATAGTCATTGATATCGCGTGACGTAATACGTTTGGTATAGATTTTGATTTTGTTGAAATTGGTGTATAGCCAACCCATCGTTATTAGAAATTACGTTAGCGATTTGCGAGTGGTACTGTGAATCGCCCGTGCATTTGTTTTTGTATATATTTCTCACGCAGCGAAGTATTTTGTCGAGAAAGTGTCTAGGTTCCAGGTATCCAGGAATCCCGAAGCAGACCACGTCATTTGTCTCCTATTATATATATATTTTCCCCCTATAACCGGACACGGGATTGAACGAGACCAGCCCACCACGGGGGCAAATGTGAGTTGTGTATTCTTGTATCACGTTTCACTTATATAGGAACCGGTATCCCAAAAACAAACCCCTATAGTTACCGCTGCCGCGTATTGCGGTTTCGCGAGTATAGACCTTGTAGGATACAAGAGTCGCAGCATTGCTTATGGGCCCCAGTGTTGCCTCTTGGCTTGTGATCCGCAGGCATGTATTCAATATAGTGTGTGTTATGTAAACAGTGTGTTCTTTATGTCTGGACTTGTCCCACCGCCAACGATCAGCGAGCAGCAAGTAGAGCTAGAACCTAGATACGAGTTGGCGAGAAGCGAGTGTGTAGTTCTGATAATTTTACCGCTCGGCTATGAGCGAGTGATTTTGTGCGATGGGCCACTCGCACCACTCGATTGGGTGGTCAATCCTGTACGCGTAGGTTGGTCTCTCGGCGTGAGTTGTGACCGCCAAGCGAGCATCACCGAAAAAGTATCGAAGAGCGACTATTATCTTTGATAGCATTTATGGCTGGGACAAAGTTGTGGTTAGAAAGTACTCGCCGACAGTGTGAACAGCCAGCGATCAACTATTAATATATGTCTCTTTTATTAACACGGAATCTGTATCTTTTGTTCGTTTCTACAGCTAGAAAATAGTCGATAGCTAATCGCATCGTCACCGGACGGTGGGAAAAGTGAATTAATAAAAAAAATATTAGAAATACAATGTCATACAAGTATTTTAAAAGGTAAAGAAAAAATATTATAAAAAAATTAAGAAAGGCCATTAGAATTTGAAAAAGCTATTAAAGTGATTTATTGACTTAGTCAATAAAAATCCTGGTTGAAATTGTAATTTTCTCAATTTCATAGAAATAATACGTATACAAAGTTCCATTATAATAACAAAACTTCTTCGATAAATCATTAAAGACTATATTGCCATCTCTGTTAATAAGAAGAATACAATTTATTCTAACTAAAGTATTGTAGATCAAAGTTAACATATGACAGTAATGTCTCTATGACATATATATGTTACAGTTAAAACCAGTTTTTAGATAGAACGCGTGTTTCCTAGTTAGAACAAGTTTTTACTAAATGCCTTTGTTAAAACTAGAATTAACTAATGCTCAAAATTGAATATCAGTTAAATGCCCATTAAGAGTAGACAATATGATAAAATATATTATAATGTTTTATTTTAATGATGACATTGGGTTTAATATAGAATAGGTAAGTACGATTACTATTTAAGCAACAAAGCTATTTCTATCTGCAGGGTCTAAAGTAACCTAACACGAAGGAGATGACGGGCGCTGAGTTCGTCCGCTTTGCTCACTCACTTCAGCTCCCGTCATCTCCTTCGAACCTAACCTATCCGTTTCGGGGTGCCCTTGGCTTCCGAGCTCGCTTCGCTCGCTCTTGGACTAATTCATTGACCATAATGATTATTAAATTTCCCAACCGTTACGGATCAATATTCATAATGTCCAGACAATGTAATAAATATAGCAGTTTAACTCAGTATTCATTACATTGCCCTATTTGACATGACTAGATTCAAAATGCCTGGGCATTATACATAGTGCCGTGATGAATCACTTGGTCTATGATTAGTTTCTCTAGTGCTAGTATTAGCTAAAGCTCGGAGTGACAACTAGTTTAGTGGTAAAATCTAGTTTTGACTAAGTGTTTCAAGTTTTAACAAAGGCATTTAGTAATAACTAGTTGTAACTAGGGAAAACGAGTTCTAACGAAAAAAATGTTTTTACTGTGACTTATATATTCGGTAAATTCATCTAAAACAAGAACAAACTAAATCAAAATCATCTACCAAAACACAATCATCTCTTGAGTGATCGGATCGTCTTAACCCATTGGTTTCAGTAACACGACTGCGCACGCATTCGACTGATTAATATAATTATGATCTGTGGTTTCATAGATTATTTAGCCGCATTGATAATACGGGTAATATGGAGCTCGGCTATAATAATTATTATTTCTTGCGAGTAACATAACCATATTTAGAAAACACCTAAATTATACACCCACATTAAAAATATGGACCCAGGACTTGATGCTCAGCAGTAGCGCTTGCAACCACTGAACCAACGAGACAGTTATTATTTACATTGTCAGCAATAATTGAGCTTATAACTGTGTTAGTAACTCAATAATAACAACATTTACATTCAACAACATATTAACATAGATAACAATCATTGCTCATTGGTCCACTGCTGGACATAGACCTCACCCAAGCGTCACCACACTTATCGATCCTGTGTGTTTCACATCCACCGGATTCCCGCAGCCTTGACCAAGCTAGGTTCTGCGTAGCGGCAGACGCAGGATTGGAAGGCCTCCCTCTAGGTGGAGTGACGACCTGTTTGCTTCAGTATTCAACCAAAATACTAGAGCAACGATTAAACTCCAGTTCAGCCTCATCATCCTTATAGCAGTTCACTGCTAGATATAGGCCTCTTCAAGTACATACCTTTTGTTTAGGTTATCGGCACAGCTCTTATATAGCTTCTACAAGCCACCCTGCGAAGATCGTCGCTCCACCTTGCCTTGGGGCGTCCCACCTTACTTTTACCTATTCGTAGTCTTCACCGAAGAACTCTTCTACCACAGCTGCATACTCAGGATGAACTTCTTTTATGCATTAATGCATGAAAGCAATCTGGAGTATTTATACCTGCTAGCCACTACTGGCAGGTTATAACAATGTAAGCCCGATTGTGTTTTGTTAATTTGTCCTCTAGCCGTTTCACTACATTTTACACAATCAACGCGCATTGCCGCAAATATCCCGAATGCACTAAAATATTGTAGGACCCCATCAGCACCCTGTTCTGTTTACCTACATGTGAAATAACTAAAGTCCCAGTTCTTAGAACGAAAATTATCGTAAATTATGTGTCAAATTGTCAAACGAGCGTTAGCTGTTCATCACTTCACTTGAGTGTAAGCATACTCCAGGTTCCTGGAAACAAATTATCGACGCGTCACAGATTTGTGACGCGTCGATAATTTGTTTCCAGGAACCTGGAGTAAGCTTCTTGTTATTTTATTATATCAAACCTAAGGTCAGCTTGCTTAATATCCTAGTATTTATCAACACCAAACGGTAAACAATGTTTTAAATAGATTTAACGCTATTTTTTTTACTAGGCACTTCTGCAAGTCAGCCTAATTCAGCTGAAAGTACGACCCAAACAAAAAAACCAAACCTGGACTATAAATCGTTCGAAACTATTTCGTACCTAGCTTTTAGCAAAAAACTTTAATTATTCGGAAACGGTAGTAAAAGGAAAAAAAACTACGTATTTTAATTGCGCTTTTGTATCAATCGGCACCGGAAAAGATAAGTGGCCGATCCGAAAACAGAAAAATAAAGTTCACCCCGAACTCCAGATAGTGGACGAAGCGAGGGGAGAGCCGGGTTCCGCCACCCGCCTGCGCGGCGCCTCGCTCCCCCCCCGCGCTCTTGCCCACCCCGCCTTCAGTCAAAACCAACCCTCGAATGGTTACGACGTTCCCGTCGCTTTATATCATAACCCTATAAATACACGGTGTGCAAAATTTTTAATATGTTGACTGCTTAGTACTGTGAAAAGTGTCGGATGAATGATCAGTGTATGGAGAGTGTGTGTCAGTGATGTTTCATACATAAATGCACTTACAAACAAATATTCGTTTGGTGTGGATTCTTACCCGGGATGTGTTTCACGTATGTATTCTCGATGATTTATATTTATTATTAAGGGGTTGTTCATTATGAAAATGTTTTGATTTTGCCGAAATAATTTTTGTTTGGAAAATATTTCGTGAAAATAAAAAAGTAAAACGCTGAACCGTAAACGATGTTTATTACATCGTAACTAAAAATAAAACACGTGTTAATTAAAACCTAAAACTGAGTAAGATTTCGTGTCAAATATAATACAGGTATATATTTTTATCATTTAAATAATTTATTTCATGCAAACATAAACCAAAGCTATTTAAAATAACGTCAAACATTTTCCGACAAACAGAAAAACGGAGTTTTCGTAACTTGAATTGTCTTACAAAAATCTCCACAAAAAAACAAAGTAATAAGTTTTCCAACACCAATGAATATGAAAAAAGGTTTTTCCTACAATTGACCAAAGAAAATGTGACGAATGAAGGATTCACTGAAGCGAGAAGCGTTCATAGACAAAATTGTTTTCCATGTCGGCTCTTGTGCACCGATTCGTGGAAATTACGGTGCACTAGAGTGCAAAAATATGCATGACTTTATTTTTTAAATAGAAACATGTGGCCTTTTAATAGCCTTTAGCTACTGACTCCTTGGATGCTTTTTTTTCTTTCAATTAAAATTGGTATCCATTTCAGTACCTTTGTAGTTTTTGCGAATGTTCTTTTTGTTTTTCGCTGGTATGATTCCACGAATTCAAATTGCAAACAATACGCTACAAAGCAAAGCCTTATTGATAGCATTTTTTTCGAGTTTGATTGCTTCATACTCTTTCCCTAATGAAAACTACTGCAATATATCTCTGCATATAAATCCAAGTTCAAGGAACTCTAAAAGAAAATGGGATGGGATGCTATAATACTCTCGAAACTAGCTGAAACTACCCGGCTGTCATCACCCCTGGGGGTTGTAAGACGACTAAGGGATTATTTTGGTAAGACAACAACGGCCAAGAATTTCGTGTTTGGTGACAGAAATAGTCCACGAACTGGGAATTGAGGCTGGAGAAATGGATTCTTATTATATTTGTAACGTAATAATGTTAAGTTGGAATTGGTAACGCATTTGCTAGTACAGAGATGGAATGCGAATTTTTCCTCATTTTTTTCACACATTTTCTTTACTTTGAGATCTCGTCTCATTGGTTGGACAGGATTAAGTACACGTACTCCAAGTCAGTTTGAGGGACATCAACGCAACTCAATCACCAAGACATCGGTAAAAATTATAGATGAATGTATTGGTAATTTTCGATTTGACGACTTCGAATTTAATTCCATAATTTAAGTCCTACTTGAGTGTGCTAGCGTGTCAAAAATTGGATTTATTAGACGAGATTTGGATATATAGGTAGGATAGAAGGAGTGAATATGTAGGCATTTGTTTCAAATCATTCTTAGATTCTTTTCGGCAAGTTACATTCAATCTCAAAACTAGGTAATAAAGGCGTGTTAAAAATATGATTTTCTTCACAAATTATATAATTCAAAATATCATATTTTTTTAACTTAATTTTATGAAGCTTGTAAAACGGGATCGATTTTTCTATACAAAAAACACGAACAACCACAGATATTAATCAAATACAAGTAAGTGCAAAAACACCTTGTTTACTTTGATAAATATAGTCTGAGACTTCTACGACAAAACTGTGACAGTCCTTCGAAGTAACAACGTAATAAATGCCACGTAATCTTTAAATACTACTCCTAAAAAAATTCAACTCAAGTACTAGGTACGTAGCTGAATCGGCTATCCAAACCGGGTAGTTCTTTTTTAACGACAATCTCTTGTTTGACTACTAACTCATCTGAAATGCAAAGCGATGATGTGGTCGACGGTGAAGCTCGCTTGTCTAGAAGTAACCTATTGTCTTAACTTACAGACCCTCAGGTTGTAGCTATCACAGAGTCGGGCAAGGATTTCCACTCCTTAGTACGCACAATGAAAGCATTCCTCGCACTAGTGGTTGCTCCCTAGCGCTGTGGTTCCGGCCTAGCGGGTACTTCCGACCTAGTCACCCTTTGTCTGCCCTCAATGGCCTCTTAAACGAAAAGGGATAATAATACGAAACTACATTATTATCCGTAAACTGTAATTTTGTTTCAGTTATTGTTCTTGGAAATTATTTTTAGTCCTGAAAAATTGAGTTTGTGTTATTATGTTTTTGGGAAATTTAGTGAAGTCTAGTTATTTGGGGATGAGAAATGAATTTACTATTTGATGTTTTAAATTATATATGCCTTAGGAATAGTTTTCTTCTATGGACTTAATATTAAACTAAGTCAATTACGCAATACACACGCATATATAAGGAGCAGTGGTGACCTAGTGATAACGGCCCCGACTTATGTGTCGCAGGTCGTGGGTTCAAACTTTGTGTAAAATTATTTCATCACAACTGCTATAAAAACGGTGAAGGAAAACATCGTGAGGGAACCGTCCAAGAACCATAAATTAGAAGACATGTGACTTCTACCAACCCACACTGGGCCCGCATGGTGGATTAAGGCCCACTCCCTCTCTCACAGAGAGGAGGCCTGTGTCCCAGCAGTGGGAACATTAATAGGCTGATGATGATGATGTTGGATTACAGTATAGGATAATCCGGTTGGAGTCTATGTTTCCTAATAGATAAAACCTACGGATTTTTAAGTCAAGAGTGAATAAATTACTATTAGACAATCGTGCTTCCGCGACAAATTCATCATCGCTTACCATCAGTTGAGATAGTGGACAAATGCGAGCATATCAACAATAATAAAATGTAGATATTTTCAGCAGACGTTATTTTTAGGGTTCCGTACCCAAAGGGTAAAAACGGGACCCTATTACTAAGACTCCGCCGTCCGTCCGTCTGTCTGTCTGTCTGTCTGTCTGTCTGTCTGTCACCAGGCTGTATCTCATGATCCGTGATAGCTAGACAGTTGAAATTTTCACAGATGATGTATTTCTGTTGCCGCTATAACAACAAATGCTAAAACAGATTAAAATAAATATTTAAGTAGGGCTCCCATACAACAAACGTGTTTTTTTGCTTTTTTTTGCGATAATGGTACGGAACCCTTCGTGCGCGAGTCTGATTCGCACTTGCCCGGTTTTTTACTTAACTTTGAGCAACGTTTACAAAAGTAAATCAACTCATTTTAATTTTAAATTGTTAGTCAACACACGAAATGCAGCTCTATAAAATTAGTTCTCACTAATGAACGTACCAAAACTTTTGACCAAACTATTACGCGCCAATTTAACCTAATTAAAGCTCCTCTATTTTCGCTTACTATTTCAAATTTCATTTGACATTTTAATTTTATTTTATTTATTTGGGAATATAAACGATTACACACTACAGCAATACATACAATTTGAGCAAAAATAAATACAAAAGTGCAACCAGCGACATTTTCCAAATAACCAATGCGACATGCGAAAATATATAATATTATATAATATAATACAACTAAAAAGGCAAGCAAAGTAAGATGGAAAGAAACGAAGTTCTATAAAAAAATCGAATTCCGCTAAATTATCATAAAAATATTACAAAAAAAAACAAATCAAAAGAAAATACGGAAGTATATATAATTAATTTTCTCGCTTAAACGTCAAACGATTGCAAATGGCCGCCGTGCGATGAGGCAGAATCCTATAATCGTAACGGAACCGACCTCGTGATAACATACAAATTAGTTAACTAACGTAACAAAACATCACGTCATCAAACATGAACATCATTCTGCTTTACTCCGTAGGGTTAAGCAGCGATGCATTTACAGTACACCCTCATTTCACCAGTTATGCTTAAGTCCTATGTATGCACGAGCCTATTCATCTGGGCACAAATTCAGACTGTGGGCAGATACTGAGGAATCCCAGATGAAAACCTAATAACCTGCCCATCCTGGGTATCGAACACAGGACCTCATGTTCAGTAGTACCACTTGCAATCACGGCACCCACGAACATTTAATTAACAATTTCATAAATAATTAACCTAAGTGCTAGAATTTAGCCAGATGCAGCTGGATACTCAGAAATGGCATTAATAAAATTCAGTTTGCAATTTAATTCGTGTGTATTGCATTTCGTATCGTACGAAAGTTTATTTAAACTTCAAACGGAAACTTTTATTAAGTTAAACGGGAATTCTGAACAGTAATTACGCTTCGTTTTGCTTTTAAATAGAATTCCGCATATGCGCTTTATCCTGAGTAGTTTTCGAAATGTAGTTTCAGAGATGGATAGAATTTTGCCTTTCTCAGTTCAAGGGATTACGGTTTCTAGTTTTTTATAATTGTGTTAACAAGAAGGATTAATACTATCATTTTCGAGTATTCGTAAAGATCGGAGCATACTTTTTGCTGTTATAGCCTAAATATCGTCGGTTAGATGAAACATTCTTATGTAAACAATAGTCAGCAAATTATATCAAAATTACACATAATATATTGGTAATGTTTGCCAAGTTAATAAATATTATGCCATTTGTATATAGATATAGGATTTAGACCTAATTAAAAAAACGAAAAATTTAAAATGAGATTAGGCGCTCTCACTTAAAAATTCTGCGAACCAAGAAATAAGTAAAAAAAAATGGCTTTAAGGTGAAATTCTTTTTTTTTATTTCAAGCCTGTACACGTGCCTTCGCTATTTATTTGCAACCTAAAAACATTAGATATAAAGTATCTACTTGGAGCAGAATTTTCTAAAACCTTGAAAACATGTTTTTGTGTTCTCGACCTCCATTTAAAGAGCTTTTTGACCCAATGATTATTGGCTTTTCTAGGAAAGCCGAACCTTCTTGGAGCGCGATTTTCCAAAAACTTGAAAGCGTGTTTTTTTTGTGTTCTCGGCCTCCATTCAAAGAGCTTTTTGACCCAATGATTATTGGCTTTTCTAGGAAAGCCGAATCTTCTTGATTTTCTATCTTTGGCGTATCGAGACCATTTATTTATTTTAGCACAGTCACGTGTGTTCAAACAATTTCATTTCTTTTAGTCAACATATTGAACTATTTAAAACTTAAAAGTATTTATTAAACCTCGCATTGCTTATATTTGTCTAATACTCGAAGTGAGAGAATTTTCATGAATTCGTACAAAGTTTGGTGTACTTTAAGTTTGTATAATACTCAGGTATTCCTACACGACAAATATTTTTTTAAGGTAGTATGGTGGTAGATAAGAGGTGACTGACTAGTAAAATGGCGACTCATGGTGTAGTATGAAATAAAAATACATGGAAAAGGCTAAGAATATCATGATGTAGGTACAATATCTAAATAGTGTAAAACCAAGTCGCTATTTGCCTCTGTTGGTTTTGCCACTTACTTATTCTAAACCACGCAAGTTTTTTAATTTGTACCATGCAAAGCCGGGATAGTCGCTAGTCTATATCTATACTAATATTATAAAGATGAATGATTTGTATTTTTGTATGTAACGAATAAACATAAAAACTACTGGACCGATTTCAAAAATTCTTTCACCGTTAGTAAGCTACACTATCCCCTGGTGACATAGACTACTATTTATCCCTGTTTTCCCACGGGAAAGGAAATTACGCGGGTGAAACCGCGAGACGTCCGCTAGTTACAAATGTATGATGATATGTTTAGTATGAATAGAAATGAAGATCAAAGACTCAATCCACTACAATATCCACAGACAGACACCAATAAGGAGATCTCACCTATCCAATCCCTTAGCAATTACACGCTCGAACACTATGTACACAGAACCCACCCTTTACACGCGCTTACCAGTTGTATTTACACTGATATTTGGCAGAAATTCACATCAAAGACGAATGTATTTAGTAGAGCGGAAGACAGCCAGTCTTGCCCAGGGCTATGGGCTGTGATCACAAAGTTTCCACCCCAACTTTTGTATACGAATGGTGGTACACCCCCTTCCCGTCCTCAAGCTATAGTACCACTATCTGACAAAATCATATTTTAAATTGTATACGAAAAACAAAAAAAAACGCGGTGTTATAAATATTGGTGTTGTTTATCAATTACTAGCTTCTAGGCTGCCAGCGACTTCGCCCACGTGAAAAGTGTTTTCGTATCCCAAGAGAGCATTATACCCGGATGAAAAGTAGTCTATGTGCTATTCTGGACTATAGTCTATGTATTTTCTCCACATCCGTTCACCCGTTCTGGCGTGATTGAGTAACAAACATACATCCATTCAATCTTTCGTATTTATAATATTAGTAAGAAGTAAATATTAAATATTATATTTGTTGCATCAAGGCTGACCGATAGATGCAAACCATCGGGAAGTCAGGAAGTATTCCCTTAGGTTAAGATATCGTGTGTGTGAGCAGGTCGGTGGGCACAATCGTGCAAATGAAATCACAGTAATTATTCAATACACTGGGTTTATTTTAAGTAGTCACAGTTACAATCTTGCTCACTAATATTATGGATCGACACTGATTCTACGACGTGTTAGCTATAAGGTGGTCAGTATTCAACTGCCATATTCTTTTTTCCCCACCACACAAGTGGTTATAGAAAGCGCGCCAAAGCGTAGTTGTTCTTGATTTGCCAACAGGTAACGTGCTTGCGATTTGTTTTGACGTCCGTACTATTGACCAAACTCGACATATTTATTAAATATTTTTTCTTTTCGTTTTAAGTAAGATAAGATTAAACCGTATCCAAAAGTTTCCGGTGTCAGAAAATAGAACTAATTGCCCACTTTTGAAATAATGATGTAAATTGAAAGAAAAACAAACCTTTCGAATATGCATTGTTAGGTTTGTAAACAAAGAAATTTGGGGCGTTGTTATTTTTTATCCGGAATCTATTGGTAGAAAAATACTGCTTAGATAGATCGATAAAGTATTTTTTGCTGATTACGATGATATAAAAAAATAAGTAAAATCGGTAATTTGTCAGATAGCGGCACTATAGCTTGAGGACGGGAGCCCCGCACATTTATCTTAGTTGGGGCTGAGTGGGAAACTAATAGTGTATGGGTGATGTCGTCGTTTTTGCTGTCTCAAGACTGGGGGAGTGTTTATTGATTTCTGACGAGAGTGTCGTGTCGGTAGAAGTTTTGTTCCTTGTAGTTTATGAGCTTGAGTACAAGTTGTGAGTTTCTAGATAGTGTGCTACAGATATGACTATACTCTAATTTTACCGATATTCTAAGTCACTTGATCCACTCGACTCAACGTAGTCGTATGTCTATTGATAGTGACGCTGAGTCACTATCAATAGACATTAATGTTCTCGAGAGCTTTTTTACTTCAAAAGGAGTAAGAGTTTGGGCCTTTATAGATAGTTAAACTCATCTTTGCGCGCGGCTCTATGTGTGGGTAACCTTATTTGCTCGGACGACGACTGCCGCGTCATTGCCACACAAATGAAAGCTGTATAATTACAAGCGCACGCATAGCGCACGCACACATGGCGCCGTGCGCAAAGATGAGGTGAACTGTTTATAGCGCGCTTAACAAATCTAAACATCACAAATCCTCCTTTGTTTGTTTGCAAGCCGTATCAGTGAATTATAAAGCACTCGGAAATTGTTACCAGAAAAAGCATGCAACTGCCTGAATGCTCAGTGCGATAATGCAGAATTAGATAACACCAATCATTCCACTTCCTTTTGTTTCCACGTGTAAAGTTGATAAAATATTTATTTTTAATTATGGTTTTGATGGACTGACATTACAAAATGCCCTAAATAAACGAACGAACCAGTTATAAAGACCGACCGCTCTGCCTCAAGACCGTTTACATTAGACATTAAAACATATAAACTGCAACGATGGCCAAAGAGAATTCCCTAATGTTGGTAGTTGGAGACCAGTGTGACCAGCACTGGTCATTATTAGTAGACAGAAAGACATAGTCCCCTGCTATTTTCCCCTTAGTCCCTTTTAATACCCAGGGGTGTGCCCAAAACTCTATATCTTCAGTCTGTAAAACAAATTGATCTCTTAATTTCAAGTAATATAACTACAGGAGCCAAAAAACCATGTCATGGACAAGTCCTAGAACCAAAAATTCGAAAACATGTGACATCCGCGGCGTGGTGGATTACGGCCCATCCCTCTAACAGAGAGGAGGCATGCCTACTAATGTTCCAGTGGGAACATTAGTAGGCATGCCTATGGCATGCCATGTGTCCTAGCAGTGGGATCATTAGTAGGCTAATGATGATGAACCACAGGAGCTGACTTTCGAGACATGGGGTCAAAAACCGTTGATAGTGTAGTTTCTTGATTGCAATGATTGAGTTAAGATTTTTATTACTTTTTTAATATCGGTAGATAAAGTTGTCAGAAAACAAAAGGCCCGTTTTGACAGCTATAAAAATAGTGGGAACATTAGTAGGCTAATGATAATGAACCACAGGAGCTGACTTTCGAGACATGGGGTCATAGACCGTTGATAGTGTAGTTTCTTGATTGCAATGATTGAGTTAAGATTTTTATTATTTTTTTAATATCGGTAGATAAAGTTGTCAGAAAACAAAAGGCCCGTTTTGACAGCTATAAAAATAGTGGGAACATTAGTAGGCTAATAATGATGAACCACAGGAGCTGACTTTCGAGACATGGGGTCAAAGACCGTTGATAGTGTATTTTCTTGATTGCAATGATTGAGTTAAGTTAATGTCTTTTTTTTTATGTGTGTTACCTCAGAACTTGTTACTGGGTGAACCGATTTTGATGATTCTTTTTTTTATTTGAAAGCTGGTGTTTGTCATGTGGTCCCATTTAATTTTCATCAAGATCTGATAAAGAACTTCGGAGATACACATCAGAACTCTTCAATAAATGACGGCAAATCACTCGGGATACCTGCAATCGCATTTATGTTTATTGTTTACACCATTTCATAACATAACATCACACTAGTACGCTCTAAAGGGGTACGCAGGTGTAAACAGTTCACCTTGGTATACCCTTATTCGACCGAATTTGTTTAAGTTTCATGTTATTGGGTAAATCTATTCTGGTTTCACTATGGGCATTAATGGTACCTAGCCTATATAAATTATGTAGCACAACTAAAAAGTGAAAAATAAAAAACTTTTTACAAAAAATACAACCGACTTCCAAATAAAAAAACAAAAAAGTGAAAATAACTTCAATTTCGGAAGTCGGTGTCAAAAAACGAATAAAATAAAACAAGAACACCGACTTCCGAAATTGAAGTTATTTTCACTTTTTTGTTTTTTTATTTGGAAGTCGGTTGTATTTTTTGTAAAAAGTTTTTTTTTAATATCGGTAGATAAAGTTATAAAAATACTTAATAATAATTAAAGTTGATGCTTGCGAATGATACTCGTAGTTATAGTGTATGGGTAACATAGTAATACATTAGGATTATGAATTTGATTTTTCAATTTCTTACCTAGAAAGTTATCACGGCATGTAAAATGAGAAACGTCGACGGACTTCTTGGATTGTGACGACTTTAAGACTTTTGCTTGGTTTTGCTGGCCAATTTAATTTCACTTAATTGTTTTAATTAGTTAGGATTATTAATAAGATTTTTCAATTTCTTACGCAGAAAGTTATCGCGGCATGTAAAATGAGAAACGTCAACGGACTTCTTAGATTGTGACGACTTTAAGACTTTTGCTTGGTTTTGCTGGCCAATTTAATTTCACCCTGTACAAATCAGTATACAGTTCTTGACTGACGATACCCAATGTGTGAAAAAAATTCTTATTTTCTTGCCTAAAAACAGTAAGTTGTTAGATAAACACTAAATAGACGTTGTTTTTCTTTACTTCCTAGTTAAGTTGTATATCTTAGTTGTTCTAAGAGCGAGGTCCCTGGTGTATCGTAAGCGACGACTTACGGTCGGTATTAAAGTTAATTAAGAGAAATGGGGAGTTCGTGGGGATGATATAGTATCCCTATTGTGCACATATGGAGTTGGAAATGTAGGGATAATTGTTAACTTTAACATTTAACAATAATAAGATAAGATAAGACCGCCCAATTAATTGTACACTTGATTTATAACATTTTATGGCCAAATAAATCAGAAGGACTGTCGTGCCAGCGATGAGAATTAGAAGACAATGTGGTGTGTAATTAAATAAACGTAATAAATAATGTATAGGTGTATTATAAGACATCAAACCTATATGTAAATTAAAATAATTTAATTGTTATTTTGTGTTATATATTCAGTGTGTCTTTTGTGAGCATTGAATAAAAAAGTAGTTTATATATCTATCTATAAGTGCATCCCTGTCTAATATGTCGGGGAATACTGGCGTGATGATATAATAATAAATATTATTTTGTGTGACTACACTTAACTGCCAGGCAATGAGACACTATAAAAATGTATTTTTTGTCGGTCACCTGGCAGCAGTGGCGTAGCTAGTTTTAAAGGGGCCCTGTATCAGATTTTGTTGTGGGCTTACCCGATTACAGCAAAACAAAGGAAATATTGTTTTTCAAATAAATAATACAGTACAATGAAATCTTAATCTATTCAAGTCAGGATTCAGTCTTGAATCGAAAATCCATCTGGTTTATATAGAAGAAAAAAGTTACAGCGAGCAAAGGAAACTTGAACATTGTAGTATCCCCACTCGTATAGATTAAGCTGTCATCATAACAAACAGCTTCATCATCATCTTAATTATATTTATCTATTACAGCCCTCTTATCTATTAAAATGGGAGGTTTTGGACAACGTTTTACGAATTGATACTTACACATATTGGGGCCCCTGTGGATTAGGGGCCCCGTATCATTGATACGGCTAATACCGCGGTAGCTACGCCCCTGCCCGGCAGTTAAGGTGTAATGTAATGGATATCGTTTCGCTGTATTATAAAACTAGGTTTATTGATAAACATTAATATCATTAATGATTTGATTAAAAACCACCCATAACTAAATACAGCTGTTGACAGAGGAATTTTGTGTACCTTTTATGATGACCTGTAATTCAGTTAGTCCTTAAATAATTTATTTTAAAACGGAATCCTTATCAACAGGAATTTCTAAAACACTGGATCCTATCATTCGCAATCCCGAATACCGAAATCTCCAAATTACCAAACTTAAATCAAATAAGCAGTTTACATAACTTTTTTCGAGATTATCAAAGAACATCGTCTTTCTCCAAAGGAATTGACTAAGTCTGAAAAAGGTCGAATTGAATTAGCAAGTGAAATCAGTGTAGGTACCTACTCGTATACCGTGCAGCGAAACGTTGAAGCTCTAGATAAACAGGGGGTGCCTTAAGTGTGCGTGAGGGAACGTTGAGACGACAAAAAATCTTCACTACCCTTGTAACAACCGTAGAGTTAGAGGAATGGACTGAGCGTTACAAAATTTACTGCTCTGTAGAATGAGTCAGAGTGACTCTGCGGTCAATACCTGCCCCTTTTCTTTGACGAAGGTAATTCTATAAACTTATGACGTGAACTTACCACCTGGGTATTTGCGTAACATACAAGTTCACAAATAATAATAATGCCTTTCATTTCCTTTACATTTGACAATTTAACAGTTTTATTTTCACTTTCGAAAGCAATTTATTAAAAACACATTAAAACCAAGAAACTGGAATATCTTTTGTTTGTGATAAAAAGTGTGTTACGCAATTAAGGTTCAGGAATCTAGAGAAAGACAAATACTGGCGACTTGCATCGCTTTGTCTCTCTCACACTTTTCTATCTGTATTTCAAAGCCGGTTACGGAACGCTCCGTCCATTCCTCTTAGCCAACGATAACAAACCCCTCGCTAGACTCCCCAAAGGGCCGCAATGTCGTCTGCGACTGTCTAAATATTCTCCAGAATTTTCCGGAATGTATAGGATTAAATTTGTAGATACTTGTCTCAAGATCTCCGTAGGTATTTATATTAATTTGTTACACATTGTTTTAATACCTAAATTAAACAAGATGAGCTCGATAAGACCGATGTTGATTAATATTATTTTAATAAAATTATTAAACCTTCAAGGAATGAACTAGTTAGGCACATTTATGAATTATTTTACTGGTACCATGCACAATATTTATTGATTACTGTGTGCGCTGCTATACATATTCATGAATGAAAATAATGTTTAGCAAAGATAAAATATGATACGTACCCGCTTATTAGAAAAAGGTACATGAAAATTGCCCAACTTTTTAGATTACGCTTTTCTTTTGTATGTAACTGTACACAATACAATCACATATAAAAGTGTTTAATTAAACAATTTCCCACTTACGATAAACTCTGCAGCGCAGCTTAAACTCTGCAGTTTCATTAATTAAACGCGTGCTAAGTGTTAACCGAATGAGTTCTTGTAGTATTTAATTTTGCTGAAAGTGGCTTCACAATGCGAAGTGCGAGGGACTAATGTGAAACGTTTAGAGTAACTGCTTTTCACACCACGTTAAATAGTTCTTGCTCGAATGCGCTGCTAAGTTCAACGATCGAATTGTGTTTAAAAACAGATGGAGGAATATTTCTTAGTCATGGTGGAAATTAATTGAAGCGGCTAGGGGGACATGTTCAAACAACTTATGTGAAGGGTGGTAATGTTTACACGTCTGTCTGTGTACTTGATTTATTTTGGGGTTGGTATTTATTAATACAGTCGCCCTTATTGGGGTGTTATTTCGAAGATACAGGGATATAAATATTCACTTGACTAGCCTACTCTACGTATTGGAGAAAATACAGTTAGTAACTGTTTTATAAATAAGGAAGAAAAGGAGTTATGTTTGGGCGAACAAGATAATTATTAAAAAAGATTTATACGGTTAAAATAATGTTATAATAATAATTCTATAAACTAATATAAACTCATTGCTTAATCAGTAAAGCTGAAATCGTCCAGTTTACGCAATGCTTCATGCATGGATCCAGTGCATAATCAGCAGTGAAGCACGCTAGGCAATTCCCTAACTAAGGTCAGATCTTGCAGTCTGCCTATGCACTAACACAGCTTGTTACGTCACATCTACTGCCTGTAGGAGTGTAGACCATTCAGACATTTTCTATGACGTAATAGGAAAACAAAATGTTGGATTATAGACTTAAGTCGTGATGTTTTTAGTTGTATGTTTATTTACAGAAATAGGTACAGGTCATCATCTATTATTCCATTTCATGAATTATAGAGAATCGGATATCCCAAATCATTTATTTTTTTAGTTAATATGACGACTGTCAAACGTTGAAACAAAATAAAATTAAAAAGGCTATTTGAATTTACCCTGTTGTATAAAAATATACCTTTAACCATAACTCCTTAATTTAATTAGGTGGAAAAACATCGAAAAGAGTACGTCAATCAATCACTGAACGAAATTGCTTATTACGGTGCCTACGCTCCTAGGCGAATGGCGATGGATGGCCCATCTATCAACAGTAAATGCGTTGTAATAACTTGACGCGCCGAATTACACTTAGATGTATAGGTACCTTAGAGTTATATATACGCTATCAGGCTAGAAAATACTTACATACATACATAAACTCGAACGAGAACGAAAGAAGAAAGAACGTTTTCAGTTCCTCTGTGACACTCATTCTCGGTCCTTGAGATCATCGGAAAACCTGAAATTAAGCATTCGTATGCATTCCACATCCTTCTTCGACAAATCTTTCACGGTTCAAGCAGCTCGTTTGTGGAATGCATTACCTATTGAGGTAAGGCGTGCGCAAACATTGCCGACATTTAAGAAAATGGTGAAGGATCATTTCCTTTCTCTGTAACTATTCTTCTCCTTTCTCTGTTCTGTATTTGATATTTATTAGTATATTATTTTATTTGTATGTATGTATTTTATGTAATGTCTAAGTTATATTATTTCATGATAGTTTTTGTACACTGACCAACTTTGTACAATGTCTACCTCCTCTCGTTCAGTCCATCCAAAGGTTGTCTGTAAGAGATTGCCCTGTACGATAAGACCGCCCATTGTACACTTATCATTATAAATGTTTTATTAACCCCCGACGGAAAAAGAGGGGTGTTATAAGTTTGAGGTGTGTTGCTGTGTATCTGTGTATCTGTGTATCTGTGTGTCTGTGTATCTGTGTATCTGTGTATCTGTGTATCTGTGTGTCTGTCTGTGGCATCATAGCGCCTCAACGGATGAACCGATTTTGATTTAGTTTTTTTTGTTGGAAAGGTGATTGTGTCGAGAGTGTTCTTAGCTATGTTTGAATCGGGATGTTTTCGCAAGATAAATGTGTCGGGGGTTTTTAAAATTTTTAAATTTTACTTGTTATTATTCTGTAATTATTTAAGTGGTGTACAATAAAGTATATAATAAATAAATAAACTCACGTCTTTTTCCCCATGAGGGTTGGCAGAACCACCAGCTACGATCCTTACATACTTCTTTTGTTTCACTCATGTGCATGCATCTATTCTTATACGCACGCCGGTTATGAGTACTGCGCACCTGGCCTTTAGGCTAGAAAATTTTACATAGATATCTGAAAAGCGCCAGAAGCTAAATCCTAAACTAACAATGTTGCTATTCAGTCATGAAATAAAATATACACTAGATTTTTCAATCCATCAAATATTTTCTATTAGCCGTACTTATTAGAAGATCAGAGTTGATTATGTGTTTAAAAAAAGTAAATACCATATTATTATTCATCATCATCTGATTCTTCCTTCCCTTGTTCCATGTTTCTTGGGATCGGCACAACACATCTTCATATGCTAAAATTAGAATCAATAATTTTTATTTGTGACACATAGGTACAAAGACAAAAATATGATGATGGAGAAGCATACGTAAGTACATTGGTTGGTTTGGTTTATAGGCAACAATGCATTAAAATTAAGTACAATAAAACCACATCCAAATATTATAATATTTTATTAAGCTGCCGTATTTTGCCAGAAGCAGGGTTTACCAAAACCTTTTACTGGTTATAACGAATTCATGCAAAAAGTATTAAGCAAGTATTTTAACATCCATCATTATATTTCTACCTCGTTAGCGACAACAGTTTACCAAAGCTCTTAAGGCAAATTTATATTGCTTCAGTTCCTAATTTTATGTAAATCCAACGTTATAGCTGCGTCAATAGCCCTTAAATTATTAACGCTTGCTACAATATGTTTTGACAGCTATTACGATTATGAAGAAATTGAAATTAGGAAAATTAGGTGCAAGTCTTGTATCTTTAGCATAAGCAAAGATACAGCTCCCTCTAGAATCGAAACCGCAGTAAGCTATTCTGCAGACTTACAGCTACACTGCAGAGTATCACCTGAGTTCAAAATGGCCTGGGATTTCCTCGTTTGCTGTTAATGTGTTCACCTGATGTTTGTACGCCAGCCTAAAGCCGCGCTGGGATAGCTGAAATGCAGATTACGTATCGTCGTCGTGTATTCGAAACCCTGAGCTCATTTGCTGTAGGTTTCAATTAATTCAGAGTTGATTAAAACTATTGGTTTTTAATTGTTACATTTATGATTGAAAATATTTTTTACTAGGGATTGGATTATGTTGAGTATAATTAAAATAAACTTGAGCAAAGGTAGCATCATAGAGTGTTTTCCCCTACTCTGAAATTCTGGATTTATAAAAAAAGTAAGTAATAATAATCCTGGGATTTCATATAGACGATTTATATTGAATTTTGGACATATTGTTAACAAAGTATTATTTTACAGAGTCTAGTACGTGAAACGAAATCTTTTAATTTGGCACAATTTTATTATTAATCTATATATCGCCTTTGTTCAGGGCGCTGCATTGCTTGCGCATTTCATCACGCTCCAGCCAGGTATTGGCCCGCATCAATTCAAGCGCAACCCGTCAAATTTTGCGGCCGTATAAACCATATACACTCCCTCATAATGGAGCTTATCGCCGGCGTGCCCTAAATATGCACATGCCAATGTATAAATCAACAGATGTGAGCAATAGATATATGTTATTTTATCCCGACATAACTAAATTTCTGAATCTATTTCAATAAAAGTTGGTAAGAAAGTAAATTCGCACTGAGTACGTATATAATGGGACCTGAGAAAGAGGCGATGGCGAGGCCGTCCAAGACTGCAAAACCACCATTGAGTCCAAGTTTAGATAAATATACTCTACCTATTTGGACCCTAGTTCGTAACCTACACACATCCAAGTTTTTGTTAACATACCTAATTGGTAATAACGTGGATGTACTATATACACTACCTTCTGCCTACTCCTTCTGAGAATTTTGCTACGTTGTTTGCCTTTTGTTACGTTGTATGAATTAATTAATCAAAACATTAAACGGTCGAATCACCCCATCTGACCTTAAACTGCCAAATAGACATTCACATTTACCAGTCTCCTAAAACATCTCTAAAAGGTAGTACAAGTAATATTCCTATTTAAAACGACCCACTTTCAACCATTCGACGATATATTTCATACATGTTATCTTTTATTCATTTAATACAGAGGTCTATTGAAGCAGAGGGTCCAAGTTGATAATGTAAAACAAATAGGCGGGAACCTTTGCCAACCCACAACGGCACTACAAAGGAGGTTCGACCACGTACTCAGATTTATAAGGATTTCGCAATAGAGGTTATTATTCCGTCTTGTTTGTATAGAATTTCGTAAAGCTCACAATATCTCGTCAAAGCTGAGCGAGTAATGGACTATATTTTTGTTACTGTAACTTTTGTGACCTTGTGGATAATTTGTTAGTTTTCATGTTAGGCTCTTTTGGCTTCAGTTTTTACTCTTTGATCCTGTCTTAGAGAGTCTAGTTACTAAGTTACATTACTACTTTAATCCCGCCATAGATTGTTGGCTAGACTTGTTGATATTGGGCAAATATTAAAAAGCTTGAAATTGAGTTACAAAGTAAGGATGAGACAAATTGTGCGTTATTCTATCGCCACAATTTGAGCAAACATAGATGATAGCAGACCGAAACGAACACATCACACAGTTGGCATCTAAGAGTGATCCTGTGTGCGAAATAATAAAAAGGCCGTGTTTCTTATGGTGCACGAGTACCTATATTTGTACAGACGGCCGTATCTTTATTATTCAAATCAATGGAGCGTAGTCTAGTTGAATATTGCATTTGTGCTTACACAATCAACTGGTCCTGCTCAATTAATATTTACAATAGCTATAACTGTTTCGGCATCAAACATAATATTTTTTGATGTCAAAACCACTGCATTAGTTTTTATTTATTTATCGATAGAGCCGCGTTTGACCACTATCTCGCCTGATAGTAAGCGATGATGTGGCGGACAGTGAACCAAACGGTGAGGTTGGTTGCCTAGAAGTAACCTATTCATTCTTGACTTAAAGACCAAGGTTGTAGCTATCAGGAAATAAAGACTCCGGCAGGGAATTCCACTCCTTAGCATAATCATCAAATAGCGTTGGAAAAGGAATAATACTTGCAGTATAGCTGAGAAAAACCCAATAAAAAATCTAAAAATTAAACTAAATTATTTAGTGCTACGTGCTACAGATTGAAATGTTTATTCTTACCTACTGTTCAGGAAACTCGGATAAAATAATATTGTACCTTTTTGGTGCAGGATATAAAGTGTCATTCCAAAGAAAAAAAAGACGGCCGTTTGCACGGACGTCTTTTTTAACCACGTACTGGATTTTCAACCCTCTGCGTTAAGCCGAAAGATGAAAATTCTGTACCCATAACATCATTTCAGTTAGCTGAAAATATTCCTGAATTCAGGGACCAATTTTAGGAATTCCAGAATAGTGTCCGTCAATTTCTGGGAATAATCGCCGTAACTTTTCAATTCAGGTCATTTCTGGTTTCCATCTAAATTATTTTGGAGACGTGTTTTTGGGACAAAGGCAGACGAGCGACTAAAGTCTTTAGGAATTTAGATTTTCATTGAATTATGCTAAACAATTTTCGTCACTAACAGTGTTGTTGAAATATCTGGCAAGTTATTTCTACAATATCGTCTTAAGAGGCTTTTTTAGACAGTGATGTTTTTCAACGAAAGTGTCGCAATAGTGATTGTTAATATGTTAAAATATATGAAATGGCCAAGCGCATCGAAATGCCACGTGTTCAATGCCTTATATTTTGGCATTTCGACAGTTGCCATCGCAGATAGAACGACTCTTTGCTTAGTGCCTCAGGCCAGTGTATTTTGCTATGGTCAATATACCAGAATATAAGGCATTGAACACGTGACATTTCAATAGCGTTTGACATTCCCATATATTTTTGACATATTTCCGATGGCTATCGCCACGCTTTCGACAATATAATGTCAATTATCATAGAATGAGATGCGAGGGATAGCGAACCTTTATTAGAAAACATACCATTTAAATTATATCTTTTTTTATGTGACAATGGATTGCCACCAAAGAATTTTGACTTCGTCTTAATTGAATTTATAAATTCTTTATTTGCACCCAGAAATTCTTACAGCAATCCTAATATTTATTTACAGTTTTATGTTTTATTTCAATAAAAGTAGGAGTTCGTGTCATTTATGCTGTTGCAAATTTCCTAGATGCTAAATAACCTCATTATAACGTGCCCAAAATATTTTGTCGTGTGCCACCACAGGCACGGTGCCATAGGTTCGCCATCCCAAGTCTAGGACATCATATTGCAATGTAGGATATTATAGCGTATACGAAAAGATATCTAAATTTTGCTTAGAAGATTTAATTTTAGCCTGTTTGAATTGTTTCAAGATGAAACTAATCCTTCTACGATGTCGTAAAATTAAAATTAGGAACAGCATTGGGTGGGACCGTAATAACTTTAACTTGAACGTCGTTCAATAAAGTCATTAGACGACTAAAACTTTACGATTATTATAGTAAGGCATTGTTCTGGATTATATCGCATCGGCAGTATAAGATATGCGGCACCTAATGTTTGCCATCTTAAAGTTTTAGGTAATACTTTGTATAATTTTTTGCATCAGTACTACTCTCATAGCGGTAATGGAAAACATCGTGAGGAAATGTCCTAGAACTAAAAATCGAAGATATGTGACAACTACCAACGCGCACGGAGCCCACGTGGTAGATTACAGACCAAAGAGAGGAGACCTATATCCCAAAAGTGGAACATTTATGGTTGATTATATATATGCTACGTTTTCAGAAGAAAATATTGGAATATTATTTTGGGTTGTGAAGCAAAATCTTTTCTTAGTCCGTCGCCAAAAAGCACACAGTTTTTACGACTATTATAAACATAAGCAGAGTTTCTGCCAAAAGCCGTAGCATTCACTATCATTATAATTTATTCTACTTTATTGCGCCTACAAAGATTCCTTTTTTCATTGAATATAAATTATTTTTTTATTGAAACGATTTTTCTTTTACTGCTCCTCGGTCGTTGCGAAAAGATTTTGGTTGTAAACTTTTTCCTTTTATGTTTTCAAAGTTCTGTCTGTTTTAATGTTTCTTGAGCTCGTGAAATGTTGTATCTTGAAATAGCAGCTCGGAGGTTATAGTGACACGGGTAAGAATTGTATATATTGTTTGCCAGATCGCCTAACTGTTTTCATGCCGATTTTATTTTATAATTCCTCACTGGCTAATGTTTCAATTCCAATATATAAAATAAAACAAATATATATTTTTTTAAACAAACCTTCTACCATACTGTGCGTTGTCATCCAAATCAAATGTGTACTTATGGAAAATTTCAACTAAATCGGTTGTGGATTACTGTTTTAAAAACCTATTGTAATAGTTGACCCACGCACACATACTCAAGACAAATTATACACTTGAATCATACAAAAACTAAAAAAAAAATTACATATGAGCCAAAAAACAAAACAATCATGATTTAAATTACGTTTCAAGATCATAAAAAAATATTTATTTATCCTGTGGTCAATATTCAGAGAATACTTATTAAATTAACCGAGGGTTTTAAAGAAAAACGTAAATAATTTTAAAATGGTTTGTACCCTGTATATTGCTGAGTGAAGGAAGTACTGCCGGAGGTATATTGGCTCCATTTCAAGTGGCGTTTGGCGCATTCGGCAGTAATATATTATTACGTTTAACATGTGCCAAAGCTTACAAATACCGACAGCCTAATGACCCAAATTCTAAATGTGTTTGAACTTTGTATTGTCTACATATTATAAAATTGACAAATGGTTTCTCATTAGCATAGGTGTCTTTTTTTCAGAGAAACAAAATCTACACATAATACCTATATTCATCGAATGGTTAGGTAGAGATACATCTTTAACAATGTCTATATCGAATATAATCTTCTATTCAAAATTAATAAACTACCTCTATTCAAGGCTGGCGCAAATCAAAATCAGAATAGTTTACTTCAAATAAAACTTATAGGTACTTTAAATTGACAAAAAAAAAGATGAATCAAGTTGCACATTCACAAGCGTCATGCAGTAGGCTCTATGGAGAAGAACTTGCAAGAAGCTCTACGGGCACTCTTTTGCATCAAAAAGTATTAATTAAAAATATTAGGTTACATCATTCTAAATTACATATATGTGAGAACTATGTAAAAAGACTTGCACGTAAAAGCGTCTAGAGTAAACTAAATAACCTCAAAATACAACAATTAATTAAAAACATGCCGATGTAACCAAGTTATTAACAATCTCAGCTGATGGCGCCCGTTCACGAACATGACGCATGGATTGACACCACTCAGCTCAACCATCATGAAGGGAACCGAATGATCTAACACGTGTGCCACCATTAGAGAGACATTTGAGAGAGAACGACACACTCAACTGCCAGAGCACACACAAGTCAACGAACGACATATACAGTAAATGGTATATTTACAGTTAGTGCATAGTACTCATTCATGTGCTGTGCAGTTATATAATACTAAAAGAAATTGAGTTTATACAATACAAATAATATTCACCCAGTCTTGTAAAAAGAAGAAATATAGACCTTTCCTTTTTTCTATTGTATATTTATGTCATTTACGTCACGTCTATTTATGTCGTCTATTTTTGTCTTGTGTCAAAAACTTCTAATTAGTTTCTATCACGGAGTTCCAAATTACAAATAATTTGCCTAGTCATGACAATCTAAGAAGTCGGATTTGACAGCTATAAAATACTTAATAACAATTAAACTTGATTCTTACGAATGATACTCGTTATTAGAGTGTATGGGTAACATAGTAATTAATTAGGATTATGAATTAACATTTTCAATTTCTTACGTACAAAGTTATCGCGGCATGTAAAATAGAAATGTCATCGGCGAAATGTATTATTTTTATTTGGAAGTCGGTTGTATTTTTTTGTAAAAATGATTTTTATTTTGCACTTTTTAGTGGTACATAATGGACATGTTCTATAGTAAGTAACCTTTAATGCCTACAGTGAAGCCTGAATAGATTACCCGAATAACATGTAACTTGAACATAACCGGTGTAATGAGAGTGTACCAGGGTGAACTGTACACATCTGCGTACCTGTTTAGAGCATACTGGCGTGATGGTATGTTATGAAGTGGTGAAAAAATAAACAGACATACGATTGCAGCAATCCCGATTGATGTTTCGTCATTTTTTGATGAGTTCTGTTGTATATCTCCGAAGTTCTTCATCAGATCTTTACCAAATTGAAACCATTGGGACCATTTCGGTATAAACTAATTTGAGACAAAAAAAGAATTTTGCAAATCCGTTTATATATGACGGAGTTAAGCCCGAACATTACACATCCAAATTGAGAACCTTCTCCTTTTTGGGAAGCCGGTTAAAAATTTAATAATTATGCTTTTACAAACTTGCGATAGCGGTGACACACACGTTTTCTTCTTCCTTTCTCCCTTCAATTGTCACGCTTTCATTCACTCCCTTCCCTTCCCCTACGACGAAGATACACCTGCAATAAAAGTAGATTAGCCTCAAAGACTCCCTCTACCCGTCCGCCATTTTCTAATTCCAAAGCAGGTGTTCTTCCAACAATCCTCCTTGCATAGCAAATATTGTCTATTAAATAAGCCGACTTTATTAAGGCGAGGCGGATCGACTTGACCTAAATATCGAGACGTGGCGTAAGGACTTGACAATGCACGGCAGTAGCTATAGTATGGAGGTAGAGGTATACATAGTTTAGTGGTGTAGGTATACGTAGGATGGCTTAGGGTCGAGTTGGTGAGTATGTTAGGTGCTTTTGAGATTAGTAGTGCATTATTGGTGTGGTGGAGACGTGGAGTAGATACTGCTACAGAACGTCGTATTGCTACACGTCATGCCTGAATTACACAAAGGATAGACAGGGATGTGCGAGTGTACTCATATTGCACTTTCAGGCACCTAATGGAAAATGAGCTATAGCCATTAGACACAAATCCGCTTCCTATCCTCTGCCGCTGAAAAGTGGTAGGAGGGCCACTGACCTAACCCGTCACAGAGGGACCAAGGGTGCCCATACACGGGGTCATCTGGCGCCCATGTGCTGGTTTGGTCCTTGGGGTGGTCACGGCGTGCAATGTGTTCTGATACGCCGGTGCCCCCAGTACTCCCCAGAGGAGAGTCCAGTGAGCCAGCAGCCGCGACGGGTTCATAGAAGAGTGCTAACGCGTGGTCGTGTTTCCGCCTTAAGTGGCACAGGAGTACACGTAGAGTTTTAGTGGGTTAGATACCCACATAATTGCACAATCTCCAGGTAGCGCCCAGTCCCAGTCTCCCAGTTTTTTTTGCGTGTATGTATGCTCACGCATACTGACGCGTGAGCATATCAACACGCAAAAAAAATGCCTAATACACAAAAACTCAATATGTTTAGTTCAAGTTTCTCCGAACCATATTCAAATTAGTCTGTACTTCACTTCACTAGACTATGTACTGCCTATAGCTCCAAAACCTGCAATAAAAGCGACATATGCGCTGCCACTGTCAATGCCGTGTAAGTGGTAAAGAATTAGACCAGAAACATTTAATTCTATCTAGGTACTATCAACATGAATTAAGGTGACCAACAGAAATTAACTCGGAAACAAGACCAAAGTAAACGCCTAATGAAGACAAAGAAGTATTTTTCCACGTGGCTGAACCAATAACCTTCTCACAAAGTACAATACACGCGAAGAAGCCATCAAAGGAGAACAAACGGTTACTTTGATTGTACCAAATTGTACCGAACAGGCTCTATTCATGGTTTTGTTCATAACTTTAATTGAATTCGGAATGGGCAAAGTTTAGTTGGCAAGCAAAAGTGTGGCTGATTTATTGTGAGGGAGTAACTCTGTTGTTATGATATAAACGGGTGAATTTTAATGATTGTGTAACCTGGTGATTGTTTGTTTTATTGATTCATTTAGTTTTGAATAGAAATGGTTTTGATAACAATGGTATAGTATTTTCACACTAATGGACAGTAGTAACGCCATCTAGACAATAGACCTTCTATCCTGCTAATATTAAAAATGAGAAAGTCGTTGGGCGAATGGCCGATGGGTCGAAAATTACTGGAATGGCGACTGCGTACTGGAAAGCGATGCGTTGGAAGGCCTCCCACTAGATGGACCGATGACCTGGTTAAGGTTGCGGAAATGAGCTGAATGCGATACGAACGGGATCGGTCAATGGGGAGACCTATGTCCAGCAGTGAACGACTTTCGGCTGAAATGATGATGATGATGAAAGTCGTTACCTTTTGATGCCTTAACAGATGATGGAATTTAGATGAAACTTGGCACAGGGTAGAACATGTCTTGGTTTAGGACATACGATACATTTTATTTCGGGATTATGTTCTCTTGGATGGATTTCAGACTTTAACGCAGATCACTGGCAGAAACTAATAGGTTATGTTTCTTGAAGCACCCGCGGGACCACGAGAGGTCAGCAGCTTAAGTGACTGGCAAATGATAGTACTCTACGACTATGTTGATGATATTGCTATTTATAAGGAAAGCTAAACCAGTAAATTATATCTATTCAAGTAATGCATCACATTATATAGTAATTAATTGACAATAATACATCTATTATGCTCAACAAGGCCAATTATTTTCATAATAAACGCTAATTTCCTCGGAGAACCACGCCAATTTCCGCTTGGCTCGTCTATAAGAATTTCCGTCGGTGCCTCGTTATCCCGCCTCTAACAAGGAGACTACTTACTCGGTTCTACCTACCTACATGTCTTTGTTAAGTTATAAGCCAGTCGGTTAAGCAAATAGAAAAAGGATACTGATCTCCCTTTCCATTCCTAGTTCAATAAACGAATTGGACCATGATTGATAATTAATATGAGTACAGTAAAAGTATGGAAAACACCGCTTGCTACTGTATTTCCGACAGCCTATACCTATCACCTATTAAAGCAAGTAGAAGCAGAGAGGTCTTCTGGGTTCACTCCCTCCATCATAGACCTCTACAACTGCCTCATCACGAATATAATTAGGTTTAAAGATATTTATTTCCCATAAGAATTACTAACTTCTTATTCGTTGTCTTCATTTTTGAAGGTCGTGCCCATCTTGGAACGCTTTGATGGAGTTACTGATAAGCTGCTTCTACGCCACTCTGTCTTCAGCTCTCGCCATCAAAAAGTATTCGAAGTAAATGCACTTCACTATTCTCCGTTCAACGTAAATTATAATTTGCCAACTACCCTCATTTTCTAACAACAAAAAAAACCATGTCAAGAATTAACTAAATGAGTTTTAAAACTATATTAATGAAACGACACTCTGCTATTAGTTAAAAAGTGGGAGGTTTCATTAAAACTTCTACTTTGATGTCTCCGTAATGCACTCGGTGGCAGAAACTTTTGAAAACTCATTGAAAAAGTCGGTTAAAAACAAGGATGTAACTACAGTACGGTGTGCACAGAGCTAGTAATTTACAGGTTTTAACGAACATTTTCTTTGTCAATGACGTTATTAAAAACTTATGGATGGTTTCACCTGCTTTGATTAAAAACTTTATACGTATTTATTACTGTTTTAAAAACACATTCTCACCGTTTAAAAAATAGGGTTGCGATGGATTTTACGAGTAATTAAAAGTTTGTTAAATTTGAAATTAAAATGGAAGATATTGAGTTGGCTTGTTGTTGAAACTATGATTAGATTTTGTACACATTTTTAAATATAAAAAATCGAATAAATAAGAATATTATAATAATGAAGTAAGTAAAATTGATTGTACGAAACAATCTTTGAAATCCGACATGGTGTGCCATTGACTATTTCCTAACCCGTAAAATGAAAGTTTCATATTGAAAAAGTTATGGGATCTATTAAAATAAAACATTATTTATCTTTTTCTTCTTTTCAAGTCGATGGAAAACTCTTAAAATATATTGGGCCGAGTAAGCGGCCATGTTTTTATTAGTTACGCAAAACGATTTCAACAAAAAACAGTTTCTACATTTGAACGCCACACCCAAACGTTAATCCAGCAAGAAGCACTTGAAATATCACCCTAATACTTCCAGTCCCACACATCGTCGCAATTTTAATAGCCCATTACATCCATATGGGCAAAACTGGAGCACATTTCTCAAAGCCGACTAGTCTGTCTTCGCATAACGCTGACTTGAAACCTACTCTAGCACTTAGAAAAATGGCGAGAACAGCATTAGGAATTCAGCAAGCGTAAGGAACCGCTAAGTTAAAGAGATGGTGTAAAAATGAGAGAACATTATCGTGACTGAGATCTTCGTTTCACGCCGATTCGATATTTTGTGGAGAACGTTCAATTTGGGTCTTGTTTGGAGTAATGTGTTTGAGTATGTTAATACGAGAACCGTTTGCAAATAGATGAACACTATATAATTTTAAATGATGTTTTTGTACAAGAAAGCTGTTACTTTGGTAGTTTTCTACAAGCTTTTATTTTATTGTCTAGTTAGTAGGTATGGGTCAAACCTTGCAGCTGAATTTTAACCGATGAAGCTGAGATTTGGCAAACACGTTTGGTTTAGATGAAAAAGCACGGTCAACTTTTTCGTTTAAATTGTTTTTTTTTTCATTTTTTTATCACGAAGAGTATTTCCTACATTTTCTGTTTAATTCGTTTATGAACTATATATAGTTTCTCCCGGATACTTAAGCCCTTAAGATGAAGAATAGAGTTAAATTCATATTTTATGGCCGATTTTTTAATTAAGTATTTAAGGTTGAGAGAGTGTCAAACCCTGACATTCTACTATAGTGCCAAATTTTGACAGGTTTTCAGGCCACGGTATAATTTGACAAATATCAACTTCATGTACTAGAGTTGATCGATAAACGGGCCAAGAGGCTCATTGGCATTGAGGCACTGGTTGATGCAAAGCTCTAGAGCCTAGAACATCGTCGTCGAGTTGCCAGCTTGTCGGTTGCATTTCGGGGAGTGTGCGATGGAATTGCATGATCTAATTCCGCCAAGCCCGTTTCATCATCGGACTACAAAACGTACGGCGATGCGCCATCGGTACATGGTGGACATCCCACCCATACGCACCAAACATTTTGGAAATGCTTTCATTATGCGTACAGCTAAGGAGTGGAATTCTTTGCTGGAGTCTGTAATGCCCGATAGCTAAAATCTTGGGGTCTTTAAGTCAAGAGTGAATAGGTTACTTCCAGGCAAGCGTGCTACACCTTCGACCAGATCATCACTTACCATCAGGTGAGATAGTGGTCTAGCGCAAGCCAATGTACAATAAAAAATAAAAAACTACTCGTTCTTAAGCTCAAATACTCAATTCAGAAATATCTTGTACTTACGGAACTCAGCCAAAATTGAGCTAAAATTAACACCAAAACCATTAATCGTTAGCTCCACCAGTATCAATACTTTACGTTTAAACTTCTTCAGTTGCAAACGGCGAACAGTTTAGTAAATAAATCGCTGAACTCCCGCTGAAAATCTAAACTTTCGAGCAAATGTAGCTAAAACTTGTGCTTTTACGGCAAAACAGTCGCTCGTTTATCAAAACATGGCTAAATGAATTGGCTAAATTATTTAGACTTGAATATTTATGTTCAACACTGAACCAGAAGTGAATTATTTGTGACTCGGCTTTTAAACTTTTCTTTAATAATTTTGGAAAATGCAACTTTGCGGTGTAATTTTAAAATCATCGTAAATACACCGTAAAATTTTCGGCAGTCGCTGTCTTAGGGACCTCTTGTTTTATCATTTTGTAACACTGACTTCCGACACGGAAATTATTTTTGCAATTTTAGTGTTTTGCTTTGGAAGTCGGTTTATTTATGTGATTTTTAGGGTTCCGTACCTCAAAAGTTAAAAAAGGAACCCTTATAAGATCACTCTCTTGTCTTGTCTGTCTGTCCGTGTGTCACCACCGATTTTCTCTGGAACGGGTGGACTTAGCAAGTTGAAATTTATACCAGATACTGAGGTCTATAGTCCCTATTATAAGTTTATAAAAATTAAGGTCCAGAGAGACTTGTGCTGTAAGACCTTGTTTTTAACAAAATTTGACAATAGGAACATAAGAATAGAATATTTCTAGGTCAACCGGAATTACCCTATAGGTTTTGGGTCAAAAACCTATATGGTAGTTCCCGTTGACCTAGAATCACAAAAACTGTCAAAAAGTAAGGACGCACAAAAAAAAAAATAGTACATAGAATTAAAAACTTTAGTACATAGAAGTTTTCGCAAAGATCAAAATTTGCCCATATATTTTGATCGTGTTGAATCAGGACCTTGATTTTTATACCCTGTACTACCACACGTTAGCAACTCAACCATTACTTCACACACACACACTTAAAACTTTGCCACCAATACAAATTATACCAATTTTCACGGAATCCTCGGCGCACGAGTTTGACTCGCACTCGACCGGTTTTAATCAAATATTTTTTTTATTTTATCATTACAAATCGGTACTGTGTCATGTACCGGATCGAACCTCCACGGGATTTAAACGAACAAAATTTAATGGTGTATAGTATAAATCCAGCCTGCAACTAGCCCACTGTAGGGCAAAAAAATATTCTCTCGAGAAGCCAATAGCATTAATTATTACGCTTACTCAATGCGGGTTAGCGATTTTGAACATAGTCTAGGTTGCCTCACCCTGTTTACCGTCACCGTTGTCAGCGATGTCCAAGATAAATTTAGAAAGTACGTATTAATAGAAGAAGTCGCCCGTACTTGCCCGGATTTGAACCCACAACGTCAAGCGCGAGAACTTAGCCACTAGGCCACCAAGACATCGTAAATCACACCAAAATATTTTTACATTAGTGGTACCATTAGTTAAGAAAAACCATTTATGGAGCGAGGATTCGAAATAAAGTAGGTATCCTTTTTTATTACAACTGCTCATCCTAAGGCTCCTTTGTATTGTTGATCTTTAAGGCCGGATTTTTATTTCTCCTAGCCTCTTTCGACAAATTCAGGTCTTTTATTAGAAATATGACTCGTGACTCGTGTACTGAAAACATGAATAACGTCTAGACATGACGCTGTTTTCTTCTCCTCAAATAGATTTCATTTTCATTTCTATTTCAGTGTAAGTAATACTGCCTTTTTACCTTGGATCTTACTCGAAACAAAGACTACTTAGCTGTTTTATATTGAAATCGATATTAAATGTAATAGTTATCAATAAAGGCAGGAGAACCTGGATTACTGACAAAGCCCGAAGAATGGCTGTAAACAGGACACAATCCTTGCAGAACGAATGGTTGGTTGCGGGCATCCGATGATTGCGAGACGCACCTGACCGAGCGATAGGGCGACACTTGGTGGAGGTCTATGTCCAGCCGTAAACGTCTTTCGGCTGAAATGATGTTGACAATTATTGGCAGTCAATATGGAAAACATAAACCATGTCAGTTTACACATCCACTCGACACAGTGGCAGTAACAACAAAAAAAAACTCGATGATGAATAACATGATGAATGAAAGAAATATCAATTTGATGATTCGAGGTGGCATTGTGTTGGAGGACATAACTTGAAACAGAGGGGCAACAAAGTGAAGACCTTTTCATATATACATACACTGACGCCTTTTTTCCATGAGTATCGGCAGAAACTACAGAACGCCACCTGCTACGATCCTTTAATATATCTTGTGCTTATACACGCATGCCGATTATGAGTACTGCCTACCTGGCCTTTCTGAAGAACATCACTGTACGCCCACCCTAACATACGTCACGTAAGGCCCTAGTAATGTTAAGCCAAACCTATGACCCATAAGCCCTACAGCCCTAACCTACCATATGCCTAGTATGTGATAAATATATAAATAGATAATTTCAGGATGTCTGCACCATGTGATATAAAGTTACAGACGAATAATGGGCAGGAATTCCAGGTTCGGGCATGGTACACAGGGACTGATCAGAGATGGCTAAAGGTGTCTTGGCCACATTGAGGGGTAATGAGACAAGAATATAAATTCAAATCTAATTTATTACCAATATATTACAGCTTATATACTATTTTGTCTTAATACATACTAATGTACAAAATTATCTGTGTCATATGCGTGTAAGATGCACCCAATCACTAATAATGATCCCTGTATGTACTTTTAGGGCATCCCCTACCGACGTTTCCACAAAGTTAATAGTTTCAATCCAAGAAAAATATACGTCTTAAAAGTAAAATTATTCAACAACTACAATATTCTTCACAATTCAACACAGCATCACAATTCTCTGATCAAAAACGTAACATTAATAACCCAAGCACCGCAACGGCTCAAAAAATGTGTTCCCTCCATATCTGTGTGTTGAAAAATGACCGCGTGACTATCTACTGTACCCGGATCCTGAGGTTCCATCCATCAACTTCAGAGTATCGTTTACTAAATCAACTTTATGTTCCCGTATACATGTACAGTCATGGTAAAGATAGGTTCGTCAACTTAGGGTCTGTTTTTGTTTATAGCTTTCACGATAGAATGTGCTTTACTTCTTATCCTAGTGGTCTTAGAGTAAATGATACTCAGGTGCCTAGTAAATTTTGTGTCACTGACAATCCAATAAAGGAAGTTTGACTAAATATGTATATCTCAAAAAAGCCAGTCTATTAAAAGGTTTGTTTGATGTCGACTTGTCATTGGTGATGCCTTTTTTATCGTTTTTCTAGTAATTCTATAACTTTCCTCAGTATCGCAGCTTCAAATGGTATTACTTACATATCCTGTCAACCAAACGAAAAAAAACTGACGAAGGTATAAACGATACGACTGTACACTAGACGCCAGATTTTTTCTTTCAGGCCATTTTTCATCAACAATGCCTAGGTTTTGTAAGAAAATGTTCTACTTTTTCAGATTGAGTGACAAGTAAATAAATCTTTGTAATGCGTTATACATTTCAGCAATGAAAGGGAGATTCGGATTATATCATCAGTTTTATTGTGAGTGAGGCTGTAATAGATGGATGTAGTGTGTTCAGCGTTATTCTTTGGAATACAAAATATTTTTTGTTACATTAGTTCTGTCTATGAAAGTCGCTCAGACAGCGGGGCTTATGAACTTTTTTTTCTTTCAATGTGAAACTTGGTCACAAGGTCACTTATTTTAGGAAGTTATGTTTCGTGAGTGTTTTTGTGACGTTTTTGTCTTTGCTAGAAGTGCTACGCGTTCCCTACGACGTAGCAACTTGCTACAGCGTAGCAGTTTGCTACGTCATCACTGCAGTCGTAATGATCTCAACATGATATCGATGCCGTTGTACCTGTAAGACGTAAAGTATGCCCATTGCCACTAACACTAGACAAACCCTTAATATATTTTTTTGCTAAATAATGATTCACTTCTATGCACGTGTGGTGCATAGAAGTGCTTAAAAACTGCAGAAATACATTTTTTAAGTATAGCATTTAGGTGTCATCTAGTGTTAGTGACAGCGGGCTAAGACAGGCTTTGATGTTCTAACAAAATATTTTGAGGAACTATGCGGTTTATGCACAGTAGAAGTCAATCATGCACCCTATTTAATACGTCGTAATCAAAAGCTGATCGATGCCTTTCGCTCAGCACTCATAACGATTTTCCAAGTTTATAAAAACTTTATTTATAGCAAAACATCTACTTACGCCAATCTACGTATTTTTGAAGTAATGAAATGTTAACCTACCTACGTAAGTTTTTGTAATAATTATTAATAGATTTTTGCGAGTGTTAAATATTACGTTCGTGATAAAAGAAAGTTTGCTGTTCTGTTAACATTTTTATGTCTTGAGTAAAACAAACTTTCTTTCATAAAGAAAAACCTTTACACACTAATAGTTTCTTTAGTAACATAATTGCTTTACTAAAACTAACTTTAACTTTACCATAAGTAAACACAGATTAGAACATGTAATCTTACTCTTGATATTGATGATTCCAAGTTCTTAATTTATAATTACTTCGACCAGTATTTAGCCACCTGCAACCTCAGCCAATATATTATACTACTCGTATATTCTATTAGTCTGTGTACCCACAATGCAGGTCTTACAAATTGTTCGGAGTGGAAATCGTAAGCACGATCCGTTGCACACAGCTCAATCACTCAACCAATCTTTGCTTGTAGTTATTCAATAATACTTAATATTATATGTAGGGATGCAAAACATATCGTTATGAAAAGATATCGTAATTAAGATACCCCTTCTCAATGCCAGAGTCAACCATCATTGACCACGTCATCGCTTAACGCCAAGTGAGAAAGTGGCCAAAAGAGAGCCTACGAAGATAATTAAGAAAATAAAACTAAAAAATGGATATGAATATTTTTAGACAAGCAAGACTCTAACCAAGTGACATTCGATGTCAGAGAGGGCGATAGTCAAAATGTCAAAATGTAAGGAATTGATCACGTGATTTTTCGATATCGCTTGTCAGTCCCATACAATTTAGCCTTTTTGACAATCGCTGTCGCCACGGTTTCGATGCTAGCATGTCACTTGTCTACACTTCATAAAAGATAGCTTGATCTCTGCGACAGCTTTCAGTATCAATACAGCAACAAAAGCGCTTGACAGGCTAACAATAACGTATACGTCACTTTGACATATGTCGCAGAGATCAAGCTATCTTTTATGAAGTATAGGCCCTCTAGTGGCTGGTCTATATTTTTTTATGAATCTGTACGCACCGCATACCGCATTATTTTTTCAATAGTTGAAAAGTATAAACAAGTTTTAGTTACGTTTTCGGTAGTAGGTATTTTGAATACTATTTTGATATTTTTAATTTTGGCACGGAAAATATTTGAATCGATATTCAAGCCTACCAGAATGTCGTACATTCAATGTGTTAACATTCGTATCTGCTGTTTCCTTGTCTGGTCAGTCTGATTGTTTCACTGGCCATTGTCTGGGAATGCGGTTAACCGCATAACCACGTTATTGCTAGGTCTGTCTACAATGCACACTGTATTCGCTGCTTGAGTGGAATTATTGTGAGATGTATTGACGAATATACACTAGCATTAGACATCGCTATCGAATCCAACTGATTTGTATATTGCCTTGTGTGTATTTCGGGCTGGTGTCCACAACTCCAGGTACAAAGTTTTAAGATTCCGGCATTTGTACCTATATTAAAGACACAAAAACAAAATAACGGTTTCGAATGCAAATAGAACACGGGTAACCATGGCCTGGATTACAACGTAGGAAAGTTTGAGTCACGGTACTTAGCTGTAGTAAAGTTTTAAAACTAAGTAACGTAAGGTACTAAAAGAAAAAGAAGAATAAATTTATTTGATAAGATTACATTGAAGTGTATTGAATTCCTAGATCTCACACTAGGATTCCCTGTGTTGTGAGATCCAGGTTCTTTCGTTCCGTTAACAATTTTTATAAAAGGTACAATATTAAATCTTAAAAATAGGTAAAGATGAGTGTGTGCATGGTACTGTAATTTGTGTCAGTTGTGTTGGTGTTGTAAGAGAGTGTCTGTATGTCATACGTATGTTAGTGAGTGCACGTGTATATTTGTGAATTCTAAATGTGTGTACTATGAGTTTTATTAAGCCAAGAGACCTTCCGTCATATCGTAATCCAATGTAAGAAGCCAGTTTGTTACCGTCACAGTGCATTTTTTAAATAAAAATTGAGTCTGGATTACAAATCCTATTGATAGATTACTGTTATAATCATATGGCATGGAACAATGATAAACGGCAAGTCACTCAAAGCTTATCTACATACAAACATAAATTCATAACTTTTTCCCATTGGGGTAAGCAATAACTACGGAACCCCACCTGCTACGATAAAAACTTAAAAAAATCCAAAAGTATATCTTTACTCAATTAAACGTTACATTTGAGTTGACCATAACCTCGTAACATCGTGTTTAAGAACACTTACATATCACATCTACCCTTTCCTACATTGTCATCCAAAACCTCGTCCTACCCGCAAAACTCACACAAATGTATCAAGAAAGCTGTTTCCTTCGTAACATTACACAAGTACATGCGAATACAAGGTAACTGTCTTGTACACATGTACTCAACTTAGATTGAACTTTGGAGATCTTTCTGCGGTTCTATCAAATACGTTTGTTGAGTATACCGCCGCGGCTGGCTGTGACATTGTGGTTGGGTTAAGTTTTAGATAAGAGAAGTTTGTACTTGTTAGAAGATAATTTTGTTAGTAACTCATATACCAAATTAATGTTCTAGTCTAAAGTTAATGGTGAGACATACTGTTAAAATAATAATACAAGCCGTTGTAATGTAGATGATAGTAAATGTTGAAAGTAGTTTTCGTACCACGAAATAAAAGGAAAAAAAAATTGTTCGTCTGGACGTTTGCTTATACACGTTCACCTTAAGGCGCATATATTCCCCAATGTTAACACCGTACTGGCCGTGCGCCCGCTCGGAACCAGAATATCAATATTGAACCTCCTTTTGGACAGATTTATATGCAACGTATTCTTATATTTACATATGCTATTTCAGTTAAGAAGAAATTCTAGCCATCAAATTTTCTGTGTACAAATATTTTTAAACATAGTCGTTTTGGAGGAGTATCCAAAAGTAACGAAAAATATCGTGTTGTTAATAATTTTTTAACCGACTTCCCAAAAAGGAGGAGGTTCTATGTTCGACTTCAGATTTGTTTTTTTTTTTTTTTTTTTGTGTATGTCCACAATTGACGGAGTAATCGGTGACGATTACTCCGTCAATTGTGGACCGAATTTGAACATTCTTTTTTTGTTTGAAAAAGTATGTTCCGAAATTGATCCCATTTTAATTTAGTGAAGATCTGATGAAGAACTTCGGAGATATACAACAGAACTCTTCAATAAATAACGGCAAATCTCTCGAGATTGCTGCAATCGCATGTCTGTTTGTTGTTTATAACATTTCATAACATAACATCACGCCAGTTCGCTCTTAAGGGGTAAGCAGATCTCTCATTTCACCGGTTATGTTCAAGTTTCATGAAATCTATTCTGGCGAAATAGTTCCCTTACTTACTTGCCTATTAGGTACGTACAACTAAAAAGTGAAAAATAAAAAAACTTTTTGCAAAAAAATACCACCGACTTCCAAATACAAAACTACAAAGTGAAAAATAACTTAATTTATTGAAGTCGGTGTCCATTACGCAAAAAAATGGTACCTACGAAAGACACCGACTTCAAAAAATTAAGTTATTTTTCACTTTGTAGTTTTGTATTTGGAAGTCGGTGGTATTTTTTTGCAAAAAGTTTTTTTATTTTTTTAAAGCAAAACTATTTGTTATACGAAAAAACCATGTTTCACAACTGTTTTATATGAAACAATAATAAATATATATTTTTTTACGTTTTAACCTAGCCGTAAGGAGTATGCTTTAGAAAGTTACCGTTCTACGGCACTAAAGCGGTTGTAGGCCCTTAAAAGAAGCACTTCAGTTTTTAATATCATGCGCTAGTTGACTGCTCCTGAAGAAAGCCAATCACGTGACAAATTCGCTTCAGTCAGAAAAACGCACGGTCCGGCCAATCCTTACTTTATAAGTCAATGTTTCTTATTCTAAAATGAAAGACTTTTTCTTATAACAAAGTTTTTGTTTTACTTAATACTTAGGTACTGGTTTTCCATAAGATGGCACACCATCTCAAAGAGTCAACCTGTATAGAGAAAGGAGTGAACCATCTGTGCTCACCGACCCATGGGTGAATTGAGGAGCTCGCTGAACCGTCGTCAATCTTACGAATATCTTTATATATGACATGCATAACGTATAGTCTGACGACGTGTTAGTCAGAGAATATAGGTATCGTCCAGTTATTGAGCAGTGGAGGCCAGATTCCAATCAACCAACTAACCGACTTCCAACTGGTTTGAACACACGACGGAATAAGAGCAACGAAAAATACACAGGCACACGTCAAACTTATAACACCGTGTAAGTTTGACGTGTGTACCTATGTGTTTGTGTATCTGACTGTGGCTTCATAACTCCGAAACGGATAAACCGATTTTGATTTATTTTTGTTTGAAAAGTGACTTTATCGGGAGTGTTCTTAGCTATGTTTGATGAAAATCGGTACAGCCATTCAAAAGTTATGGGCTATTTACTGTTTAAATCTAGGTATTTTCGCAAGATGTCGTGTCATTATTACGTGTTTGATAGATTGTTTATCGAAGCGTGTCTACTACTAGATAAATGATGTAGTTTAAAAAGTATGAAATAAAAACATATTGTCGCCGCCTTTGAAAATTTTTGATTTTACTTGTTGTATGAATAATTCAGAGTTTAGAGGCTCTAGACAGTGTCATTCAATGTCAGCGGTGGCGATGGTTGAAATGCCAAAAATGGATATTTTGACATTATTCTTATCGATATCGCTTCACATTCATTCATCAAATGTCACTTGTCTAGAGCCCAAGGACGCGTCAAAACTTTCTGGCTAAAATAGGGTTGATTTTATTTATCTGAAAAAGAAACACAAGGATATTTCGTTATTTCTTTAGAATGTGCAAATGAAAAGAAAACCTTACAACTAAAAGCACAAACAGGCAAACCCACCAATGTTCTTTTTAGTTGAGGTAATAATTTTTAGTTGAGTATTCTAGCCCGCTGGTCAGGGAAGGACGATAAAGCAATACAAATATCTCCGGGGAGGCGTTTATGAGTAAATAATATATATCGACGGCACTCTTTCCTGGACCAAGCAGCAAGCAAGTGAGCTCCTGTGAGCGAGCTGCATCTCCGGCACTTTCCTGGATAGAAAGAAGAGGACTACCCGTTGGATTAGTTTTCCGGCAACCCAGCTGTAGGCATTGGGTAGATGCGATGATTTGTATTCGAGAGGTGAGCGTGCTTACAGCTCCGGGACCATTCTGGAGAAATGGGAGCCAGCTTCTCTGGCGTCCTTAACGGGGATTGAATCCGCTAGCACCAACTGCGCTGGTGCTGGTGCTTGCACTAGTGCTGGCGTGCTGGGGTGCGTGTGGTGAGCGGCTTTATTGCTCCGGTACCATTCTGGACAAATGGTAGTGAGTAATCACGGTGCAACTCAAATTTTCTCTTGAGTACCAGGGGCGAGTGCTCTCGGAGGCGTGACCTACCGAAGATGGTCCCAGACACCTCGTAAGGGGTTGCCTGGTATAGTGTGCCGCTTTCCATAACGTAAGGTTGGTGAAGGAGGCCACTATAGGAAAACTCAGTAGGCAAATAGGGGTATGGACCAAACAGCTGCAGGAGGTTAGTCGTAAACTATTTTCTTCTGCTGGTTCCCTGAGACGCCTTCGTAATTTTCTTCCCATGACCACTAAAATTGCGATAGCACAATCTCTACTTTTCCCTATCCTGGACTATGCTGATGCCAGCTATCTTGATCTCACCCAAGACCAATTGGACAAGCTTGAGCGACTTCAAAATCTCTGTGTTAGGTTCATATTTGGCTTGCGCAAGTATGATCATTTTTCTGAATTTCGAACCAAGCTCAAATGGCTTCCTATTCGCCTTCGCCGGAATGCCCACATACTTTCTTTGCTATATAACGTGCTCTTTAATTTATATTTTGGAAGCAAACCGGAAAAATTAATGCTAGGCCTGGCTTGCCTGTGAGCGTGAATGGCATCGGTGATCACAAATTGATCGCCAATCTCTTTAAACACCATTTTAAAATGACACCATATTGTGATTCCTCTGCGCAGGGTCTGTTCTCCACGCTCGGATGTGATGATGCTGAGACTGTTGCACAGAAGCAAGTTGTCAGATTTACTGCCAAGCAAGTGCGACAAATAATTCACAGCATGCAGCGAGGGAAGTCCCCCGGGTGTGACAGTCTCAGTATTGAACATCTAAAATATGCGGGTGTTCACCTGCCGCGCGAGCTCTTCATGTTATGCAATCTGTGTTTATGTCATGGTTATTTGCCTGATGATCTCACTAGAACGTTGGTTGTTCCGGTTGTGAAGAACAAAACTGGGGATCTGTCGGACGAGGGTAACTATCGGCCTATTTCGCTGGCTACGGTGTTAGCTAAAGTTTTTGACAGCCTGCTTAATAACACCCTTAGTAAGTACATAGACTTGCGTGATTTTGGTTTCAGGAGTGGGCTTTCTACGGAGAGCACCATATTTTGTCTTAAGCAGGCAGTCCGATACTACACTGACAGGGACACATCCTTCTTCGACAAATCTTTTACAGTTCAAGCAGCTCGTTTGTGGAATGCATTACCTATTGAAGTAAGGCGTGCTCAATCCTTACCAACATTCAAAAAAATGGTGAAGGATCATTTCCTTTCACTATAATTAGTCTTCTCCTTTCTCTATGATATTTTTGTTATTTATTAGTATATTATGTATTATTGTATGTATGTATTTTATGTTATTATGTCTAAGTATTATTATTTAAGATATGTTGTACACTGATAACCCTAAATTCCTCTCCTCTCGTTCAGTCCATCCAAAGGTTGTCTGTAAGAGATTGCCCTGTGCGATAAGACCGCCCATTGTACACTTGCTTTTATGATTTATTGTCCTGTATATATATTTGTGTGGTGTACAATAAAGAATATAATAAATAAATAAATAATAAAAATATTTATTTCTCTTCCACAAAGGTTCCGTATAAACTATTACATAATGACGCATTATTAATTGATAAATCCTTTGTGGGAGACTGGCATCTGCACTAGGAAATCCTGTAACACAGATTACCAGGCGAGTATAGATAGGCCAGACAGTTAGAAATGAATCGTCGTAGCTCAGCAAACTTGTCCAAAAACCCACTGACTGACAAAAACCTTCTCGATCACAATATAAGATACCTATAATACTCGTAGTTTCTAAGTAAACATCAACGGAAACCATTCTCAAGGGCCACTTGCTCGGTTAACTTGAAGATAAAAATCAAACAAAGAAAGTATCATGATCTAACCGGATATTGAACTTTCAAGATCCACATAATAGAGTAGTCAAGGAGCTAAAGGAAACTTTTCTTAGAAATAAAGCTATTATGGTACAATCTGAATTCATATTATAGAAAATATCTCTCATTATGTATTGCTATTTTCAACCAATTTTTATGTATTTTCACCGCTCTTCCCCTTTATGGAACCAGCCACATCACTTGAAAAAAATTGACCAAATTATTCGATGCATTATGACATCCACCTTAAATTTGGCCTTGGATGATCGAGCCTAGATTCCAGCTGCTTACCCATTCGCTTCGGTGGGCTCGGCATCCGCAAAATTTCAAGTATGAGCTTACAGCGTTCCTGTCTTCGGTCCACAGCTCTGAAACGTTAACCACAATATTTTTATCCTGGCATATAGCACATAGGCTTTTTATCCTGATATAATGTTACCTTGGGATGATAAGATACTTTTTACACGGGTGAAGCCGCTGGCAGAAGCTAGTGAACTCATAAATACGTCCACCAATAATGCTGAGCGTGCCCGCCTGCTGGCTGTGGGTGAGTGGGAGTCGGGCCTCTGGCTACAGGCTCAACCGTTACCCAATATAGGTAATATGTTGAGTGACAACACCTTCCGGATCGCTACACATCTGCGTTTGGACGTTACTAGCGGAGCTCCACATCGTATCGATGTGGTGAAGCAGTCACCGTCTCGGACACCATGACCTATCCTGCAATAGGAGTGCTGGTAGGATAGCACGGCACGACAGCACTAATTACAGCATACGTCGGGCTCTTGTCACCGCCGGGCTGAGTTTTAGAACATAATAGCTTCGCACGCGACGATGGGAAGAGACCAGACGGCCATAATGCCTTGCGAGGTGGGTAGGCCTTTGGTGTGGGATGTAACATGTGTTGACACCCTTGCGCCATCCCATCTCCTTCACATGTTTGAGCTGTTTGGGTCCATGGAATCTAAGAGTGCATCGAGTTTTTCTAGACATTAGCACAAAGCTCGTCGACTCTTCACGTGACCAGAGGGCTGGCCTTTTTTTCGGCCAAAGAATCAGCATTGCCGTCCAGCGTGGCAATGCTGCCAGCGTCATGGGCACGTTCCCCATCGACGAATTTCATCGATGTGGACGAATTTTCTGATGCACAATGAGCGCTCATGCACACGAGACGGTTTTAACCCGGCCCGGGTTTTGCAGCGGTGCTATGGTTGCGCGGTGAGCCGGCGCTAGCCCCGGCGTCGTGTGTATGGCTCCATAGTGTCCCATACATTACTGACGACCGGACTTAGACGCGGTTTTGACGCCGGGCTTAGCTCCGGCGAAAAACCGTCTCGTGGGCATGAGCGCTCATTACTTTTCCCTCGCCCCTTTGGATCTAAGTTTGTTTTTGTGTCCAAACTTGCTTGGGAATGTGATCGAGACCCTTTCGGAGCGTGAGATCAAAGCATAAAGTCTTCTAGGATTGCTAGCACGCGACAGAGTCACATAAAGCAAAAAAACATCTAATACTTAACAATCCACACCCGCAACGATCAGCGTCCGGTTTTGGGCTTTATTAATTGGCATTGCGTAACATAGGCTCATTGATCCGTTGAGTTTATGGCACTAAATATTAAATTTTAAACTCATTCTTCAGTTATCGAGAAAATGTTAAATCTAAAAGTAATATTGTATCTATTTTGACTAACCGAACACAATATAGAATGGAAGCTATCCACTATTTTTAACCGACTTCCCAAAAAGGAGGAGGTTCTATGTTCGACTTCAAGTTTGTTTTTTTTTTTTGTTTATGTTCACCGATTTCTCCGTCAATTGTGGACCGATTTTGAAAATTCTTTTTTTGTTTGAAAAAGTATGTTCCGAAATTGGTCCCATTTTAATTTGGTGAAGATCTGATGAAGAACTTCGGAGATATACAACAGAACTCTTCAATAAATAACGGCAAATCTCTCGGGATTGCTGCAATCGCATGTCTGTTTGTTGTTTATAACATTTCATAACATAACATCACGCCAGTTCGCTCTTAAGGGGTAAGCAGATCTCTCATTTCACCGGTTATGTTCAAGTTTTATGAAATCTATTCTGGCGAAATAGTTCCCTTACTAACTTGCCTATTAGGTACGTACAACTAAAAAGTGAAAAATAAAAAAAAACTTTTGCAAAAAAATACTACCGACTTCCAAATACAAAACTATAAAGTGAAAAATAACTAAATTTTTTAAAGTCGGTGTCCATAACGCAAAAAAATGGTACCTACGAAAGACAACGTTTTGTATTTGGAAGTCGGTAGTATTTTTTAGCAAAAATTTTTTTTATCAGTTACAAGACCAACGTGCAACGGTTAGATAAAAGAAGGTAAATCCATTTGTGATTGAATTATCAGATTTAGTTGTACTCTTTATTCTTACGCCCTTCATATGAGACAGAGAGAGATAGCAATGTCTGAAGGAGTAAAAACGTTAGGTAACAGTAAGAAAAAAAAATAAGAGTGTTTCAGATCAATTGAAACATTTTCTTTGTTGTATTTGGTTAGTGTGCTGGTATTGTGTAATTGTTATTTCAATTACACAATACCATAATACTTTAATACCGTCAGAACCTACTATTTTCACAATAAATATTCTTTAAAGTTTTATTGCGAACATTCTCGTCTTTTATTGACCCTTCATTGCTCTCTTTCATAATAATAGAAAAAAATACATTTACCTCTGTCTACAATTATCCTACTACTATTATAAGCGTGAAAGGATTTCATCCAGATTCGTCCAGCTGTTTGAGCGTGAATAAGTAACAAACATACACCTTTATAATATTAGTGTGATTGGGAGAAGTACTATTACCACGCGAGCGGAGTCGCGGGCGCAGCTAGTCTATTATATTTATTCAATATGCCTTTCGCCCATTATGTCGGGTTGGGCTGAGTACCCCTATTTTGCATGGAACATCTGTCTATCTGACATTCACAACCCAGTAACTGCATAAAACTATCGTGTATGTATACCTCTTGAGAAGGCAGGTGTAACGTTTCCTGGTTTGTGACTCAAAGATCTACAAATGACAAGGCCTGATTATTGACAAACAATGTACAGCTAAAACTGCTGAGCCTAGAAGAATTTTCACACAAAAGATCTATGAAAAACAAAAGTGAGCACTAAGGAAGTCATTTTGAAAATTAAATATGAAATGAAAGTTTCGGTACGGAAGTTCGTGATTTTTACAGATGGAATCCTTCGGACACTCGGCTTGTAGACCACGTTAATTCATGGAATTGAACCAAAATTATCAGAAACACCAACACAAAAGCGTAGTCTATTTCGCACACTACATAAATAATGTAGAACTATTTATGTGTGCTTAGCTTTAGCAATATTAGTTAATTCCACAACGCTACGTACAATCGCGAAATTACTCGAAATGTGCATTGTTTCCAAGCACTGGGCTTACTCGAATCGTACTTAATACCAGTGCAGTCATAGTTAACATGCTTTGATTAACATAATTGGGGTTCAACTATTATAATACCTCAAAACTATTCGCTAATGATTCTTGAAATAACATAAATTGCATCAAATTATAATTAGTTTGTTAAACGTCAATCGTACATATCCAATTATTTTGAAATGCGTTACTGGTCCGTAAGTAGAAAACCGTTTCACCGAAATGGTTGCATCAACTGTTTACCGTCTGCATGTAACGACATTTGATTCATTTTCAAGAAAATCATTTAGTAAAATTACTTTCCAGGCGGAGTCTGTATTTGCTGATAACCTGGGCATATTTAACTCAAGATGTTTGGTACTTCTAGAAAAATGTGATTTATCCTCGACGTAGTCTAACTCAAGCCTATTAAAAATATCTTTACAGGCTGATAGCTTCATTCATGACGTGTTTGCTACTGCAACATGGTTTACTGCTAAATAGATTAATTATTCGGGAGCAGATAATTATGACGCTATCTACGATATAGGAGGATAAGCATCGATAGGTAATGGTGGTAATCCTCTTGTAATGGAGCTTGTCAGAGAGTTCTGTTAAAAATGGGTTTACGGATATCTATAGTACACTGATGAGTGACTTAAAAAGCCCCGTTTATTTATCATAGTTTGGTTATCCTAAGTATATCAGTCTATTCCGGTAATCTAAACCCTGAAATACCTTTGAAAGATGAACTAACTGTACATTCTAAAGATAGTATGTTTCTCAACGGTACAGAAAGGACTTGTTAAATATAAATTAATAAGTAAGTTTTGTGTTTAATGTCTATTACTTTCAGCCTGTAGTGCCTCAGCTACAGGGCAAAGGCCTCTGCACCTAATTTCAAAATTTTCAATTTAATAGTTTTATGTTTACCCTGAATATTATCCTGTCTATAACGCTAATAAAACACAAAGTTCATGACCGATTTAAAGCAAAAAGGTAGTCAGCGTAAACAAGCTTTTTAATACTTAAGGATAATAATTAGGATCCCTGAATATTGTATGAGTGGGTATGTGTAACGACCAGCGGTTTCAGCCCTAATGTTGCTTTTGGTACAAGAATGTGAAGCAATATGTTATCTGTCTTTATTGCTATTGTGGAGCTCTGGAGGCCTATTGGGTGGGCTATTCGGTCTTTCGGATTTATAATAATTATGGTTTTGAGGTCAAGACTGACTGTTGTGAATATGAACGATAATTTTTCGTTCGATCGATGTTTTACTTTACGGCCGGTTGTACACGCTAAGCATAGTCACCAAGTCTATACAAGAGTTCGTGTCGTTTCTACACGTGAAATGTGTACATTGCCACGGTGCTGAACACGAAACATCCTATCTGCGCTAGAACGATTCGTGCCTAGGTCCGACAAAATTCTTTGTGTACCTACATGATGAATTGGTCTTGTACGATCCGAATACTTGCATTGGGTCTGGTGAATTTCTTAGTGTGCACAAGCGGCCTTCCTCTCTGAAACCGGGCTTTCTGAAGCGCATGCTATGTTGCTCTGCTGTTGTACAATGAGACGTACTACTGTGCAATCATTTTTAGCCTACTTCAGAGCGGCAAAGTTATTAGACGCGAATGTAGCGGCCTTGCAAATCTGATACGGGATACACACAAAGGACTGGTCTGGACATGGAGGCAAAACGGACATGACACCAAATAAATACGGTCCGTTCTGTCCACCCACGTCAAGTTGTTCCTGTATGCATTGCGCGTTTGAAACAGAACTGACTATTCTCATGTTGTCTTTTATAATATTTTCTTATAAAGCCGTGACTAGTGGTAACCTTTCTCTGAACAAGTCTATTCAGCACCTACTACCAAAAACATCTCATAACAGTTCTTTGCTTCACTTATTCGTTTTATAATTTATTTAAGCCATAACCTTCATATTAAAAACACTACTCCATTACAATAATCAGCATATTATATGCCAGATTAAGCAAAATAAACTCCAGTTACTTGTGCCTGTCGACACGCGTGCGTTTTGATTGCACGCGTTCTCTAATCAAAAGGCATTATTCAAGCACGCATAAGTCCGCGGCACGCAACATTATGTGTTTTGCTTATAAGACTTGTTTATGGAACTGCGTTCTGATTTTACGAATTGTTGTTTCGCATGCCATGACCATTCTGAATTAATGGATGAGGGCAGGGGAGAATCTGTCTTTGTAGTAAGCATGTAGGGACTATGTGACTGTGTATGTCGTGTAGTCAAACATTTTCGGTTCGGTACGATTAATTCTAAGTAATTAAATTGTTATTTTTGTGCATCTTTCGTCCAAGGAATCTATAAATAATGAACTTTGACATCGCGTAAAATCCAAGTTAAATGTTTTCTTCATCTATACTTTCTGTAACTTTTATAGAGTACATAATAAAGAGTATTCTATTCTATTCTATCGTGTCAGTGATTTTGGTAGTGCCCAGTTCACAAAATAAGAATGGAGAATTCGTTTCTGCGCTATGGTCGCTGTTTCAATTTCCGTTCGCCACAATAATATTGTAGCGATGATATCAATATTGCCCTGCAGTGGGACAGAATAGACTGAAAATAAATATTTTTTAGCAAATAAACAATAATATTGTCAGAATAAAAATAAATAATATTAAACAATAGTAATATGTCTTTGTTGATCCGGGTATGAGTGATTATGTTTGTGCCTGTAAATAAATGTCAGGAAAATAGGTCACAAAAACTTTCTAACATTTGTAGGTAAGGTGTCTTTTATCATTTTCCTGGTTGCATAAATACAAAAGTTCATCAAAAGGTTCCCTTTTTCTCTGCACCAAAGCAACTCCAGCAGCAAAGAAGTCGGCATGCAAAAGAGTCTCTAACCTCGTTAGCTGCAAACAGAAAAATAAATATTAGTCGAGAAACAGAGCTGTATCAAAGCGAAGTTGCAGGATTTGAGATATCGGATCTCTATCAAGCGGCATAAATAAATATACACTATGTTTTAATTATTTTTTATACAAGACTTATAACAACAGTAGATAATATTTATTTATAAAGCAGTGGCTTACTTTACTTAAATACAGTTGCCCAATAAGTACAGCAAGCTAAACTACACTGACCTTCAGAACTAGAGGTGAACAACGAATGATATTCTATTCCATACTATACTTACACAAATACATTTACAAATACACGTAAATTGGGCTCTATTATCTAATTAGTTTTTCTATAAAAATACCTGCTTAAGTCTTAAGATAAAAGTTTTTATTTAGATTAGGCTTTAACCCAAATACCTTAATTTGGGTAGATACAGCAAAAGAGGGATTGAGTCGGATTAGTTTTTTGGTAATTATTGTTAAAGCCGTGTTCCTCTAAATATCTGTCATCAAAAATAAACTAAGGGTACGGCCAGGAGATCGTAATTTGCGGACGAATTTGACATTTTTTGTAGGAACACAGTTTCACTTGAAAGTTACAAGTCCACACATAGGTCAAAACAAACGCAAATTGCAAATTTCCAAAAAAAAGTTTTGGCTTTACTTTGGTTAAAGAATTTTCTTAAGCAGATTAGATACCTAGTAGATGCTTTCAGATATAACCAAATGATATACCACAATCCATAGTTCATTGCATAGAAATTGTAAAAAAAAATGAGCAACGCGCGATTAAAATTCCAGTTTATTGATCGCGATTGCGAGTGTACTTACACATCAATACAAAAATGGCGTTAAAACAAAATTACAAATATAAACCTTTTCTCATAAAACCTAAGACTAGATTCTATTACATAAAACTAGTAGAAAAATCCCAATGCTGAAGTAAACAGGAAATTCCAGCCCGTTCTGTGGCCACACTGTCTAGCCCAAAAGAAATAAATTGAGGCCTCAATAATGACATATCTATGTAATGTGTCTGTCGTAACATGTTTTTTTGTTCTAAAAGGATTTTATTTATAGACAGGATTATTATGTTTTTGTTCGATTTTTACGGTTTGGTTATAATTTTGTTTAGATATATCTATTGGATAGATATGTAGACACTCCAATTTGGTTATATGTTATGTTGGTTTAGTTTAAACCCTATGAAGGCTCGAAATACGAGAGCAGTCGCTGTTGCGAATATATGTGACGGGTGAGGGTTGAGATACTAAGCAGTGAAAAACTTCACAGCCATCTTTAAGTTTGTATCGACCCGAAGTTTATTTAAAGAAAAAATTTTTTTTTCCTATAAATACAAATACAATTTTAATAAATGCTAAGAACGAGAAGATTGCTGCTACCTGAACTAAAAAAATCGCCTGTATCTATCTCTATTCATAACGATATCAATGGAATGAGGACACCTTGGTAGTTTTAGCGAAAAGTAAAAAAAAATTGTACTCCTCTATCAGTTTCGAAATTTTCTCTTGATTATATTAGGTTAATAGTAGTTGGGCAACTGGGAAATATTTCAAACTGAGCTTTTTGGCTTTCTTTAGGTTATGCTACATACAATCACGCCTTTTCCTATGGGCTTAGGCAGAAAATACAGAACGCCACCTGCTACAATCCTTAAATACTTCGTTTCTCTTCGTTTTCGCCCATAAATTGCTTCGTCATCATTTGCGTGGTTTTACCCGACCACGGAGTATCAAAAAGAATGGTAATTTTTTGACCGGTATGTATGTTCATCTGTTCCCTCATAACTTGATTAATTAATTTGACAAATGAGGTTTCGTTGGAAGCGTTTAGTTTGTTTTCTAGTTGTAGCTATGTGAAGTCTAGAACGCACGAGACACGAAGTCAAGAACAAATAAATATTTTCTCCCCATCCCATCATGTGTTTAAAATGAAGGTAGGATTTGGTAAATTATATTTTTGTCAAGCATATCGTGTGCGAATACCTCGCACACGATATGCTTATGATATATCCCGTCAAAGTCATATTTTTTTTTTTTTCCCGACTACGGTGTCGCAAAGTCCACTTCATGCATTATCTCTAGATACATGTTATACAACAAACCCTTAACAGAAAAAAAGAGATGTGGCTCTGCAAAAACCCCAAAATGCTTTAAATAAAAAGTAAGTTCAAAAACTAAAACCCGACTACTGAAAAATCACGCCCTAAAAAGTATGAAACAAGAAAATATACTCATCTGAAATTGTTTTGTACAACCTATTCCGTAGAGCATAACCGTGGCCGTATGCCACCTACCGCACCGTACAATATTTAGAGCGTGATTTTCCAGTAGTCGGGTTTTAGTTTTTGAACATTTTTTTTTATATCCTGGTTATGTTGGGAACGATTTCTAATCATACGAGCGACTGCCTATATGACTGGCGACTAGGTACTTAAAAAAAAACAACAAAGCAAAAAATAACTTTCTATTCCCAAGTCGGTGTCTTTTGTACCCATTTTTTCAGTTTTTCGACACCGACTTCGGAAAAGAAAGTTATTTTTTGCTTTGTTGTTTTTTGTTCTGGAAGTCGGTTTGATTTTTTTGTAAAAAAGTTTTTTATTTTTCTCTTTTTAGTTTTGGTAGGTATCTCCAATTAACATGATAATCATTTATGGCCAAAGTACATCTCATGACGAATCCAATAAGCCCAAGCACGACTAGGATACATTGCTTTATTGCAGAGTTCCAGTGCCTACCTTCCGGCTTCATCATCAGAACAGTTTAATAGTACCATTTTCATCAGTACCATTCATTTATAAGTATTTGATTCATCATAGTCGGTTAACTATTCGAGATTTTTTATACCCGTGACATGCTTAGGATTTAGTAGTTCCAGTGGCCATCTGTTGTCTTCTTCATCAGTTCCACGTCACCAAATTATACTTCTGAGTGCAAGTGATTGCATTTTTGATGAAAATACCAAAATCACTATATGTATGCCTATAATATTTGAGGAGTTCCCTCGATTGCTCTAGGATCCCATCATCAGATCCTTACCTGATGACTATGGGACCAACTAGGAAGTATACCCTTCAAAACAAAAGAAGATTTTTTGAAATCGGTCCAGGCGTCTTTGAGTAATTGGGGAATTGAGAACCTGCTCCTTTTGAAGTCGGTTAAAAAGCAGTATCAAAATACGGTCTAATCAAAATAGCAAACACTTAAAGTAAAACAATCAACAGTTTTGGTGTAATTTACATGATAATCTTAACAATTAGTATACTTCGGGCAACACCGTCCGTGATAAAACGTATTCGAGACGTTGTCTGAATAATTTTGTTGTCTTAGTCGTAATACTCTTAATTACAAACAATGTTTGGGCAAGACTGTACTGGAAGATAGGCGAAGCTATTTAAGACACTGATGTGAAAAATAGCGAGGCTCTGTACTAGATTGTATTGAAATACCAGTTTAAAATAAAATACTAGTTCTTGCCAGCGGTATCGCCCACGTAAATATCAGAACTTATATCTAAAAAACCGGCCAAGTGCGTGTCCGTCTTTGCACATTTAGGGTTCCGTACCAAACCTCTTTATTTATTTTATTATCGCTTTTCTAATCTAGATCATAGGTCAAATAACTGCGCTATCTCCCCGTGGTGGCGCAGTTTCTTATCTTAAGGATAAAAAAAGATCTACCCGTGTACTGAGTTTCATCCAAACGTAGTTAGTATTAAGTTAATTTATTACCAAACATCCAAAAACACAGTCTTTTATTTATAGATTTAATATAAGGTCGATTGATAATTCGTTCTTCATAACCATAGTCTTTAAAAGCAATTCAAAACATGATGTAAACAATTTTAGCTCGATTTTGTTACCACCAAATACTTAACTGTTTTTATATCCAGCCAGAAAGCATATCATCTTATTTCAGTTGCAGCTGCACACTATTTCTATCTTTCAGGAATGCGTAAGATTAATAGAAAACCAACGCAATAAGTACAACCAAACCTAAGCTATTTAGCTTATAACGAAGAGGTATTTGTTCGAACATTAATAATGAATCGGATAACTTCAATAATGGGCAGCTATTACGGACGAATCGGATATTATTTCAGTTCTATATTTAAAACGTTTTAAATTTGGGGATCTATGCAAATTTACCGCGACATATTTTGCTTTAAAATGGTAGGATTTTTTTAAATAAAGTCACCCGACTGACTGTTGAAATATTTATGTTGTTCATGCCTTGTTTGCTCTGATATGGAAGCTAGTTTCTTTTATATTTTTTATTTTATTTTTTTGGTAAAACTGACATCTAATAAGGTTTTAAACAGAGTCTTTAAAATCTTTTATGAAAATACTTGCGGACGCCTCGCCGTTTCAGCCGCGTAGTTTCCGTTCCCGTGGGAATACAGGGATAAAAAGTCTGCTTGTGTTGTTCGAATAACGTCTTATAATTAGAATAACATGATGTCTCGATTTCGTAACTTTTTAAAAGTGAAAATAATCGTCCTTTTGGAACTAAATCAAAGTTTAAAGAGTATTACTCGAGAGTTAAATGTCGACGTAATTGTAATCTAAACTATAATAAATTTATATTTTAATTTTTTGCCATGAGGAATCTAACTTTTTAATTTACTTCTTTATAGAGAAACACAGTTTGTTTATGGTTGCGACGGTATCAAGAAACTGGTGAAGAGTAACAGCCAAGGGCCACGTCCGATTGATTCCATAAATCAATCCAGCCGTCATCGTTATATTGTTTTTTTTAATTATTATTGTTAGGCTTGCGCTTGACCACTATCTCACTTGATGGTAAGCGATGATGTGGTCGACGATGAAGCACGTTTGCCTAGAAGAGACCTATTCACTCTTGACTTAAAGACTCCCAGGTTGTTGCTATCAGGAAATACAGACTCCGGCAGGGAATTTCACTCCTTTGCTGTACGCATAATAAAAGAATTCCCAAAAAGTTTGGTGCGTATGGGTGGGATGTCCACCATGTACCGATGACGCATCGCCGTAAGTCTTGTAGTCCGATGATGGAACGGGCTAGCAGGAATTAGTTCATGCAATTCCAACGCACACTCCCCGAAATGTAACCGATAAAAAACAGACAGACTGGCAAATCGGCGCCGATGTTCGAGGTTCTGGAGCCTGGATTCGACCAGTACTTCATTGTCGATGAGCCTCTTAGCCCGTCTTTCGATCGAATCAAGTGCATCCAGCTGGTACTTGGCAGATCTTTACATCCACCCGATCTGGTGCTATAAGACATGGCATTTCGCTTACCACTGTCCGAAGACATGCAACTGGGATCTATAACTATACACCTGCAAAAAAAAATGAACTAACCAAAGCTCATCGTCAAGCCAGGATAAAATTTGCAACCATTGCAATTTGTTTTAATACTTAACCACAGACTACTTAGAGATACTACGTATCAGACTGCCAACTCTAGAACAAAATTCTCATCATTCTGTTTTAATGATACATGACGTTTCTTTTTTTTTTTTGCTTTACATAGACAATGACGAAGGAATAAAACGGATACAGCCTGAGACGCCGTGCTTATTAACCGACTTCAAAAAAGGAGGAGGTTCTTAATTTATTTTTATTATTGCTATTGCTGCCCCAAAGTGGGGCAAACTTATTAATTTTCTGGAATTAATTTTGCGGATAAGTAATTAAAACAAAGAATTATTTATTAAATGATATATTTTTTAATTTTTTTAATGCTTTTTTTTGCATCGCAGGCAAATTACGGTTGTGTACCCTTCGAATATACCCTTTAAAATTCTATTAATCATATTGCACCAATTCATTATTGTAAACCTCACAACTAAGGAAATTAAATGATTTAGGACAATTGGCTTTTGTTCGGTACAGTCAATAAAATCAAATGGATACTTGGAAACAATAACATCATTTACATTTGATGCTACATTGTTTTTAAGGGCAACGTGTTCCAAGTAAGCATTTGTTTCATTTATTACTGTACCAAAACACCACACTGCACCTTCAGATGGGTAGTTTAGGCTTTTTTTTTGCTGCCGTATATTCCCGGTAGTTTATCCAGTCGTGGATACTACTTTCATTACTCTTTAGGCTAGTTTTAAAAGAATTACATTTAAATTTACCAAAAAAAATTGCATACTACCCATCCAGCAGTGTAGGCTCGCGAGTGGACATTCAATCGTTCTCAGAGAGCCTGCTCCACAATCATTTCAATATTTTGACCTGTACTTGAATGACCTGGCTCGACATTTCCTTTGAATTCTTCAGTAAACAATGACTGTAAATTTATTATTTGTCTGCCAGGTCATTCTCACAATTAAACGTTTGGTTGTGGAACTTTATGATTCTGGTTATCAATAATTAACTGAAGGTCCAATTGAAGCTGTGGCAGCTTGGGTCATTATTATGGTAATTACTTGACCAAAAAAGTTTTCTAAAGGATCAGAATTAAATTATCTGGGTCTGATTATTTTTATATTATTGCTTTTAAATATCTGCCACAGCCTCATGTAACTTTTTAGTGTTATAATAAAATTTACTAGAGGGCACAGATTTTTCCTTCCATTGGAATCAACATAACATAATATTTTTCCAATTTACTAACTGCCTCTTTGCAAAGCTGGTGGTGGTGATTTTTCTACAACTGCTGATCTCAGGAATTTTGATAAGGTTGCAGCTCCATTGACACTGTCAAATAGTTGGTCAAAAAATAAAACTGTCTCTGCTGTATTTTGTAATGTGCTAATGACAGGTCTTCCATCTGCATAATGAGCTGAAAAAAAAAGATGTTATGTTTAATATTATAAACCAAACCGCCCACTCCACCCTGCCCCCAGATTTAGGCTCTAGAGTTATATGAAAACAATGTATGTATTGTGGAATGATTTCTCTTAATAAGATCTACTGACTAGATGTATGAACCTGAGTGAAGCAATATAACGATCTATCCACATATCAGAGCTGTTCCCGGACGTGGACAGACCGTGCCCCATCAGGGGCTCAAAAAACAATCAGTGCGTATATTTTGTATGAACTCGTTCACACACGTCTATGCAAGGGCCAGTGACGGAGTTACAATGTCTGGGCCCAGCCCTGTTATGTCCCTGGCATGGCCCTGATATGTGTGGATAGAACTTACGTATGTAAAGATCGTAGCAAGTGACGCTTTGTAGTTTCGGCATACCCACATGGGAAAAAGGTGTGAATTTATGTATGTATGTAGTTCTATTAAACCTGAAGTAACGCCATAAATGTCTACCTTCTACCACGCAGGCACCTATACTTAATAAAACTATGCAAAACATTTATTTTCATATAATGTTAGGTACTTACAAAATTTTGCTGTATATGACAAGGCGGCAGATACAGTTTTGCTGAAGACCTTTACACAAGAGTTACCTGAAAAATAAAAAAGCATTAATAAAATCTGTCATAATATAATCTGACGGTCACTATAGCAGAATATAAATAGCTAGCTAAATAAAATAAATTTGAAACCAACCTTCATTTTTTTAATCTTTTCAGGAATGACTTGCTGGTCATTCAATTTATACAGAAGTCTGGTTTCTGCGTGATGGCAATCCGTTTCATACACATCTACTATATCTTGCCATTCATTTTCATATTTGTGTTCTAAAAGTTGTTTCTCAGTCCCTTTATTAGGTGTGACGGGTCATATACAATACTCAGATTGACTCCGCTTATTGTGACTGTGCCATCTGAAATTATTGAACAATTTGAACCTAATTATAATTTCATTATAATTTCAATGTACTATCAAGTTTTACAGTATTTATGTAAATATGGTTAAAAACATTGGTTGTTGTAAATCTTTGCGACGCAAGTTCCTTAAACAACATGCCCACCGCTGAGGTCAGTGGGTCGTCTTAGGGGCGGAGTTCAAATGTTTCTGAATATATGGATCACAAGGATGGAAAAGTTAACTGAATAAAACTAACCTGGTCTGCTTTCAGGCTTCATATAGCAGAAGCAGAATGAAAAGCAGCTCCGTGGTCACAAATTAATGCAATTGGTATCAGCATGCTTCAGTCACATATTTCAAAATATTATGATCAACATAGTATCTGTAATGTCATGTTAAAAATAATATTCAAATGGTATGGTACAAAACAAAAACAAATGGCGGAGGCGGCCTACCGGCGCCTGTGACAGCCAATCACAGCCAAGCAGAAACGTCATACATCATTAAAACAAAATGGCGCTAAGTCGAGCGTTTCGTTCTATGAAGATTATCAGCCGTGTACTTAACTAGCGGACGCCTCACGATTTCACCCGTGTAGTTTCCGTTCCCATGAGAATACAGGGATAAAAATTAGCCTATGTCACCCGGGGATAATACAGCTTCCCAACGGTGAAATTTTTGAAATCGGTCCAGTAATTTTTATGTTTATTTGTTACATTTCGAAGAACAGCGAAAGTTTTAAAGTTAATATTAATCGTTACATACAAAAATACTAATCTTTCCTCTTTATAATATTTGTATAGATATAGGTAATATTAGCGTCAGCCCATGGTTTCGCCCGCGTGATGTGTTTAATTATGCCAAAGGATATTATACCGGGATGATAACTATCCTATGACCGAGGTTCTGATTTATCCGTATGCCAAGTTTCATCCAAATCCGTTCAGCCTTTAAGGGGTGAAAGCGCATCAAACAAAGTCACATTCGCATTTGTGATATTAGTTAAGATTCGTCAGAAAAGTTTAAAATTTTTAGAGTGTTTCTAGGACGCCAACTCAACTGTTATTTCTTAGGCATCCATTTACTTATATCTAGATCAGTAGTTATGCCGACAGTAACTTCACTAACGATTTCATTCACAAAGGAAACAAAAAGGCTTTTGTCGTACTTGTTCTAGTTTTTTTCATTTGCTAGCCTTTCATACCTATTTTTTCAGATAGATATTTTTACTCCAGACTTTATCTAATGAGACTTGACGTTATAACCACAAGAGAGCCCTAATAACCATTTTCGGAGAACCATTCCCAACGCGTCTAGTAATAACACTTCAAAACCTAGGCTCGAGTTGAAAACCTCTAGACTAAATGAGTTTATTCAATCTAGAACTAACATCAAAGACTCTAAGGCTCCTTTACAAAAGATGTGCGAGGCAGCTAAGCGGTGCGAGGATGTGTAACAGGACTGTGAAAATGTGTGATTGTTTGTGTTACTGGATTGTTACTGGATGTATTTCTGTTGCCGCTACGCTATAACAACAAATACAAAAAATAGAATGAAATAAATATTTAAGTGACTTAACTCTAACAAAAATAGCTTAATTTTACGCAAACGGATCCCTGAATTGATAAATGGTTTTCACAGACCCGTAATATTTTGAATAGCCTAACCAGCGATACCCCACACCACACCATGGATAGACGAGAAAAAAATTATCGCAAAAAACGGCAAGAAAATAACGTTTGTTGTATGGGAGCCCTCCATTCGTGCGCGAGTACGAATGGAGGGCTCTCACTTGGCCGGTTTTTTTCAATAAGGCACGTCGAAATTTGATAGTATATCGAATTTGGGTGGGATTTATTGTATTTGAGTTCAAAATTTATCAAGAATGTATCATTCCACAAGATTTATCATAAAATTACGGTATCTAATCCCAACGACGGACCAAAAGGCTTATTTGCAACGTTGCACTGGTCGCATCAAAGCTCCAGAGCCTCGAACATCGACGCCGAGTCGCCAGTCTGTCGGTCTTTTATCGGTTACATTTCGGGGAGTGTGCGACGGAACTGCACAATTTGATTCCGCCTAGCCCTTTCCATCATCGGACTACAAGGCGTACGGCCATGCGCCATCGGTACATGGTAGACATCCCTCCCATACGCACAAAGCGTTTTGCTAATACTTTCATTGTGCGCACAGCTAAGGAGTGGAATTCCCTTCCGGAGTCTTTGTACCCTGACAGCTACAACCTAGGGGTCTTTAAGTCAAGAGTGAATAGGTTTCTTCTAGGCAAGCGTGCTTCACCGTAGACCACATCATCGCTTAACATCAAGCGAGATGGTGGTCAAACGCTAGCCTATAGTCTATATAAAAAAAAAAAAAACTAATCTATCTATTACCTTTAAACGAGCAATTCTTGTATTTATGTATATATATATATATATATATAATCTGAATCTCGGAAACGGCTCCAACGATTTTCTTGAAATTTAGTATGCAGAAGCTTTCGGGTGGTTTTCTCTTTTTTCACACGAGCAAAGCTCGGTCGCCTAGGGAATTTGCAATAAATAGGCGACGCATCCACCAAAACTATGCGAGGAACTTGGGCGATGTGAGGATGCATAGCGAAACTGTGAAAATATATGTAGCTGAATGGTGCGAAGATGTGTAGCCAACTCTTTTCAGCACACATTCCTTGAACACATCCCACGCACACATCACTACCATTTTGAGGAAAATAAAGTGATCCCATTGGCAGATTTTTCCTCGCACGTTTTTGGTGAAAAACACCCCAAATACCTGATTTACTCATCGAGTTTCCGCTGAAAATGCCGAAATAACCCTCTTTTATTACATCACGTTATAGCTGAAATTCATCGTGTACGCATTGCTATTTGTAGCACTCACTTACGAGCCGGTAAATCACGGTCGGAACATGTAGCCATCCATATGGAGATTTTATAGTGTCCGCTATTTGTATAGCTAGGGATGCGCTGTGGATGAGACTATATTACTGTGTATTTATGTGCTTATTTTTAATAAGGTGTTTCCCTGTTTACTTATGCAAAATAAATCACTATTTTTAATTTTATATTGTGTTTCTTTTGACTCAATAACGACATTATCTATTCAGCTACAAATACATAAAGGAAACATCAATACCTACAGCAGTACGATGCCTATTTTACTAATACTAGACATGAATAAGCTTATCATTATGTATATATATTAAGCAAAACATGTTTGTTCACATTATTTACATTACCATGTTTTTAGCAAATAAATGATTATGATTATTATATAAATGTTGATGGACAGGGAGAATAAGGCCAAAGAAAAGATGGATGGACTGTGTGAGGAGTGATATGAAAGAAAAGGGAGTCAGTGATGGCGTGATGGGTTACAGGATGTTATGGAAGAAGAAAACGGTGTTACGCCGACCCCAAGTGACATGGGACAAGGGCAGGAAGATGATGATGATGAGACAACATCGAATGAATGCCTTGTTGGATTTTGAACGCTCTATTCAGCGCTCAAAGTTAAAATTTCAACAGTGCATTTACAACATGCATAGTTTAAACTCTCAAATTGGGCACTTCATGCAGCCTAAAACGCTGAAAGTTGAATCAGATATCACAGTACAAAAAACAAAACACTGCACCGTTTGTTAGCTTCAATTTCATTCCAGTACTGATTTCAGAGCAAAATTCAATACTGAACTACATGCAGTGAAGTACAAACTATAAAAATATCCCTGCAAGTTTATCAACATCCGACACTCGGCCGTAACTCAACTGAAAGACATACTAAAACCTTACAAATACCTATTTTATAAGGTGACCGTCATAAAACTGGAGGATTGGAAGAAACTGCGCTGCGTCAAATCTCCTTTTTATCGTCAAAAGGGACGATCAATCATACGCCGAAGACAGTTGTAATGTATTTGCATTTTGTCGCCGATGTTCACACAGCTTTACTTTAAAGATGGGGATTATCTACGGAAGCCGAATAAGGCTTTGGATGGAATAAATAAAAATGGGAAATGTATTCGAGGCCGCGTATGAATTGGAGGCCTGCCTTTGTGGGTTTCAAATTACAGTGGAATAAAAAAGGCACGCGCTGATATTTTACAAAGATAATGGTGCAGTAATAATGCTTGTGTTTTTTTGTACAGCGAGTGTTAAAGTTGAAATATGTTGTTGGTGTATGAACAGTTGGTACAGTAATGACTGACGGGCTACCTACTTTGTGATCCGACTGCTGAAGGAGGGTAATGTATTTATCAGTCTATGTGTGTATGTATGTTTGTTCCTATGTGGCGCTCTAGAGACCAAACGCGTTAGCCAATTTTATTGATTCGTCTTAACCTTGAGAGTGTCACTGGCTACATTAAAATAGAAAAATGGCGGCTTTTGGGCGCCATATTGTAGGGCCCAATCATTTTTCTTCCAAACCCATCGTGTGGGGTATCAAAATATAGGGTTTTAAGTAGTGATTTCAAAAATATATAACAGTTATATGTTTAAAAGTACCTAATTCGGAAAATAAAATGTTAACTAAAAAGTAAAAAAAAAAGAAAATAACCCTACTGCCTAAGAAGCGAACTAAAAGAGGAAAGCAAGAAGAAAATCATGCTGTGCAGTTGGAGGATACATCTGGCTTTGCTCAGCCAGCCCGCGAATATGTATCCTCCGACTGCACAGCATGATTTTCTTCTTGTTTACGTCTGTTTAGTTCGCATCCTAGTCAGACGGGTTTTTGATTTTTTGAATTAACTTTTTTTAACCTTTAAATAAAATTAATAGCACTATTATTTGTCATTACGAAATCATACGGCCTTAGATAAGCAGTTGCTCCATGTAGGTAGGATAGGTTAGGATAGAAGAGAAATAGACTCCAGCAAAGTTGGCAAACCAGGCAGATGATGACGTAAGGAAAACTCAATTAAATACAAACAGTTTAAAATAAAAGAAGGCTTTCATAACAAAAAACGGAGCACATGTTCAGTTAAATTGTGTCCAGCCAATCAGCCTGCCGGATAAAACGGATCCCTGGACATTGCTTTAAATTAACCACTCCGTTTTCACAACCGAGTAATTTTTCAAGCCAAGCCGGGTGTAATTTTATTTATAATTAAAAGTGGTATTTTTTGCCTGAACCGGACACACAATGCGAATTTAATTAAGCTGATCTGATTAAGTTCGGTGGAATGATTTGGTTGTTAAGGAACGACGTGTCCCGATGATTTGAGAAAAAATGCTGTTTGTTTTTTATTTAATCGGTAACGAAAAACGGATAACTTTGTTCCAGAGTAAACGTTTTTTAACCCCCGACGGGAAAAAAGGGGTGTTATAAGTTTGACGTGTGTTTCTGTGTATCTGTCTGTGACATCATAGCTCCTAAACGGATGAAACGATTTTGATTGAGTTTTTTTTGTTGGGTGATTTTATCGAGAGTGTTCTTAGCTATGTTTGAATAAAATCGGCTCAGCCGTTCAAAACTTATGGGCATTTTACTGTTTAAATCGGGGAGTTTTCGCAAGATATTGTGTCATAATTATGTACGTGTTCAATAGATTGCCGATCGAAGCGTATAGCTACTGTGTACTGGACAAATTATGTAGCATGAAATAAAAGTGTGTCGGGGGTTATTAAATTTTACTTTTTAATATTTGATACGGCAGAAAAAGGGGGCTGGAAGGGCTTAACCCAGCAGTGGGACAAAATCTCAGCTATTAGTTACTGTAGTAGAGATATAATGAGGACCATATGGTACAAATTGCTTCCAGAACATAAGAGAGGTAGAGGCCGAACGCCATTGTCCTGGGGTGGTCCAATATAAAAAGAGATCTTTTTAGGCCCATTCCACAGAACAGTAAACCCACCACAACAACTTGGCGCAGGAAAGTGAAAAGACCTCTAGCCTAATTGCGTAAGTGAATTTGGGAAGGCAAAGGGTTTGATCCCATGAAAGAACCAATCACATGTCAGGTGAAAGACGCGATGTGCATTGCTGTCTAGGCTGCGGGTCTCAAATAATGGGATCAGGGAAGAAAGAAAATTTGTTACTAGTAGTTAATATATTTCCTCAAACATGCTTGGAAAATTATTTTGACAATCTTCTTCGAGATAAATGAAAATTGATGTACTGGCCAAATACATGCGAGCAGTGGCCGGCAAAAGTTGTATGCAAATCCGAATCTGTTTAGCGGCCAAATAAATTACATAATAAACTCATATCTGTCGCAAGTTTAAAAATGGCACTATCTTTTACTCCGAAACATGGCAACCAAGGAGGTAACTTGTCAAAGGTTTTATTTAAATTACGAACTGGCTTGCACATAGAAAGCTGTTTATTGAAAAAAAAACAAATGAACGAACGCGGGCAAAATTATTGTTGTTCGTTGTTCGTCATTGATTTTAAAAAGTAATTGTATTTGACTAAATGAGTTCTAGGTACTACTTAGTTTTAATTTCCGTGCATCATTTGAGATAAGTACTATACCAGCCTTGGCCACAACTAGGCATTGATGTACTTACGTATTACACGTTCGTCCATCAATGCCTCTTTTGCTGGACGTTGCAGTAATGTACTTTTGCATTTCACCACAAACATAATCATATACTCGTATTACAGCACAAAGGTCACTAATGAATGATGATTCAGATTCCTATTTTAATATTTTCTGTAATTTTTCGATAACGGTAATCTATGCTTATGTCTAACAATAGTATTATCTCAACATTTTTCCTTCAGATTGATGAATAAATTGCTTAATTCGATTAGATTCTCTCCGTCGAACAAAATTAAGCACAATTAGTTTATTTCAGACTAACTATTAAGCAATTAGACGGAATAATTGATTTCCAATGACATGGTTTTCCACTTTAAGAGCAAGTCTTCAAGGTAGATAGTTCAAGGGTAGACAGGTCCAAGGTCAATTTTAGAAATAAATCTGTACCAATACTTGATTGGGAGTACTGATAACATGAACGCCTTCATACATGTGATACATATTATTATGTAGATCTAGCTAAGTTTCGAGTCTAGGGGAAAAAGTAATTTTGGTAAAGCAATGTTTGGTGCTTTCATTGTTTATGAACTTTAGTAACGTTACCAATGTATTATGGTGAATATAGCTGTTTATACGAAACCCTCTGTGCGCGAGTCAGACTCGCACTTGGCCGGTTTTAATGTGTATTTTGAAGGTTTGAATGAGTTGACAGTTTCCTTCGCACAAATAATAAGTGACCTGTATAGTCTGAAGTTGCAGTTGCTGCTTAGAATTTGGAATCCGATTGATTTTTAAACTTAAAATAAAGTTCTAAGAATCAATCGGTTAAATATATTGTTTTAAGTATTTTGCATATATGAGTTGCATATAAATTTATAGATAACATTTTAGGTGTTTAAAACAGTAAGAAATATAATTTATTTTCTGAAAACTTTACTAGGCACTTATCCAACCGTATAACTAACATTTTCGATAGTAAAATGAAAGCATGCCGAAACACACTGCATTAATTTATCTATCCCCCACTCTCCCAATTTAATTCGCACTGAGCCCCCAAACGTTGCTAAGCCTCCCTAATTCTTTTCTCTTCGGCTCCATAACTTTCCATCAGTCTTGCCCGGAATATCCATAATTTCCTCAAGAAGACAGGTAGACCGGTCACGTAGGCTGCGCGATCCGTCACGGAACTCATTGGCAATGGAACCGGACCATAGAACACGGAATCGGCAGAAAGGCAACGAGAAGAGACGCCATCTTTACTAATGTGATATAGAGGTAAAATAATTCTACATTTTTAGGGTTTTCTATTACTAAGACTCCACTGTCTGTCTATCTGTCTGTCAGTCTGTCACCAGGCTGAATCTCATGCACCGTGATAGTTAGACAGATGGTATATTTCTATTGCAGCTATAACAACAAATACTAAAAACAGAATAAAATTAATATTTAGGTGGGGCCTACAATACAACAAACGTGATTTTTTTGCCGTTTTTGCGATAACGGTACGGGACCCTTCATGCGCGAGTCCGACTCACACTTGGCAGGTTTATATTGATTATACAGATTTTGATAAATGTTAGTCTCTATCGCTGAAAGTAGCAATTCGATTACGGAAATTCCAGATACACTACACAATACACGCACTACACTAACACGCTACACACAAACACACACACTTCACCACACACATACAGCACACACAGCAACACTATCACTAAATGTCATAGGCTACATTGCCTAAGGATTAGGCGTACGTGAGTGAAGCCGCAGGAAAAAGGCTACTTACTAATATAATATTCGTGACCACGCTAATAGGAGCACTCGTTTCTGCTAGGCATAGGCAATTAATTAAATTTGAAGTTTTGACAATGCTGACTCCAGCAGTGGCACCCAAGGCATTTCGATGCTCTGTGGAAAGGACTTACAAGGTATTAACATATATCGCTGTCTCGGTAATATTGCTTGTAGATATATCTTTAAGGGTGGATAAGGTTCGAGAACCAGAAATAACAGGCTACTTCTAGGCAAGCATGCTTCATTCTCTACCTCATGACCGCTTACTGTAAGATGAGATAGTGGTGAAAAGCCAGCCTATCTATACTAATATTATAAAGAGGATAACGAATAAACATAAAAACTAACGGACCGATTTCAAAAATTCTTTCACCGTTAGGAAGCTACACTATCCTCGGCTGAAATAGGCAAATTTTTATTCCTGTATTCCCTCGGGAACTACGCGGGTGAAACCGCGAGGTGTCCGCTAGTTCTTAATAAAAAAGTAGTTGAATATGGTTCTTTGGACTACAATCAAAGGAGGCACTAATGATCCGAAGATAGTGGATAGCCGGGTTGACACTTATTTCTCTGCAATTAAAGCTATGTCTGGTGTAAGTACACACTTTGATCCCAGAGCAAACAGGTTTTCCCTCATCGGGTCGGCAATGGATCGGTCTAATGCAAGTGAGTTAGAAATTAAGCAAGAAACTTCGCATGCTATATTGTCTATTTTTTTGTTCCCAACTCGTCTTTAATTAATGTAATTAGCCTTTGAACATGTTATAACAAAAATAAAAAATATTTTTTAAAACAAGCGTTTTTGTATTCTTCTCAGCAAACTCTTTCATTTGATACATATATCATGGCTGAATGGGCTCAATTGGGACTTTATAATAAAAGAGTGGACTGTATTAACATAGGTATATTGCTATAATTTACACTATCAACTCAGATAGAAATATCTACAAAGAAATGCCCGTAATGAATGGCGTCTGTGAGCTGAGTGGAGCGGCGGGTGCGCAGCCGGCCGTCGGCGTCGCGTCGCGGGTTCGGTCCCCCGACACCCCGCGCCTGCGCCGTGGACGCCCGCGCGTAGTGATGCGCCGACATGGCAGTGCACAAAAAATAACTAGCCGGTCATCTTGGGCCGTCTGCCATTTTGGATTGAGAATGACGTCACTTAGCTAACCATGCTTGTCATCCAAACTAAACGTGTATGCAAAATCATCTTGATCGATGGAGGATAAAACTGCTTTAAAATTCAGTTGCAAGATTTGACCTTTCTAAATCACGATTGATCTATGCCAAATTTACTGCATTCATTGTATTTTCCCATAGGGTAAACAGATGTGTAAAGTATATCCACATTTACTACCCAAAACATCCATTTCCTTCTGTCAACCTTCACGCCACTACTGACATTTTAGTCTTTTTCTTCAATATACAATCAACGGTCCCGAACAAATTCCTCACACCCAAGTATTCAATTTTCATGTTTCCATCGTAATAAACCGTATACCTGTACCTGTATAAAACCGCCAATATTCTGCACTCCCTCTGTGCAGTGCAGATCACGTGGGATCGCAATCCGTCACGCTCTCGCAGTTACGTGCACGGGGGACCCGCGCCAGGTATGCATTGTGTAAGGAAGGGGATATAGGGGGCCTCCACTATGGGGGACCGACACTATGGGAGCCGGGTTTGGTCCCAAATTGCGTAGTGATAGAGCTATTGAATAAAAAGTCCGGTGCGTATCTGTGATGATGTTTTTTTATATAGATTCGTCGTCATGGAATATTCGACAAGAATCTTCTATTTTTTTTTTGAGCTTTTTGTGTGTATCGGAAGTTAACATGGCTTTGTATGCACATTTTTGTGAGAATGTATTAAAAGTTCTCGTCAAAATTTCTCCAGTTTCAGTAACAACAATTTATGTACAAACCGATTTTGACCAAAGAAATTGCAGACAATTTTCAAACGAAAGCTATTAAATTATGAAGCAGCTGAACAGACAAGACTTTCCGATAATACCCTCATTTTACTAACAACTACGTTCGCTTTCAGTGTAAAAACTGTGAACTTTATTATTGGCTCTCAAGAAAAGAAGCCTCAACAAACTAAGGGACCAGACAGCAAACAACTGAAGACTAATTTTCATTTTCCTTAAAAAACTCGCTCCCCCGAAGACTTCATTATAAAACTTCACAAAAAGTCCAGAAAAAAACCTTTTAATTACAATATCAAAGTGATCGTCATAAATTAATCTTCATGAAAGTCTTGCGACCTTTTCTCGTCTTAGTTAGCTACTTTTGAGCCTTTGAAGTCTACGACTTCCGAAGCGGAAGCCCGATTTTTCCACTGGGGATTCACCAAGTTCACGATACTTTGGGCTGGCGGAGAACGTGAATGATCTTGTCCCCGGAGTGGTTATTAAGTGGCTGGGAACAGGCTTTTACGAACAACTTCAGGTAGACAGGTATTCCATTTTGGGAGCGCTCATTATTCATTTTCGATCATTAGCGCAAAAACAATAATGAATGTACGTGGGATTTATCTTTTTCGTAGAAAGAAATACAGTAAAGCTATTTTGGTACTTGTGTTCTTTATATTGGGTGACTTTGAATTCGTTACCAATTATTATATTTCAATTGATAATATTCGTGAGTGGTTTCACTCCATTAAAGGTCGCTCATTAATTAAAAATAGACATTATAGAGATTTTTTTCAAGTTGTTGTACATTAATCAAATATCGCAAAATTTAAAATTGAACGGGGTGATGAATGACCCAAAATAAATAAATTTCCAATATACTTTGAAGGTTATTTTCGGCAATTTGTTGTATAGTTAATAAATGGGAGATTGGAAATGAAAGGTTAATCAGCTTTTTGCAATATTGCCGTCAGCTAGAATGAAAACCGTTATCTTGAATAAAGCTTTGTAAAATCATGTTTCAGTCCATATAAAAATAGCTTTTCATAACGAGTCTTCGACATCGCCACACAGCGCCAAATTAATTTTTTATATCCATTTTTTTATAACCGATTGGATGGTTGTATTAACCATGAAATTTTGCAAAGGTTTTTACACTACAGGCTAGGCTTGTACAATTTTGAAGCTTAATTTTATTTGAGCATCTTAAAATTTCTTCAGCTTCCAAACACAGCTTTAGTTTATATCCAATAAAAAAATCGTATGTGCCTTCATTCCCAATACGTTGAGATAGGCAATTTTTACGATTCCACTTTGGTAGATAACGTAATAAATCCTCAGAACTCATTTGTTTACGGCCTAAAGTTTTTGAGTGCCCGGAATTGTTGTGACAGAATCTTGGACGAAAACATCTTGTTTGTCTCTAAGGGGACTACAGATTATTGTTTAGTAATAAACCTTGGCATGCTTGGCCTTTGTCTTTATGCAGGGCAAATTCCTCTCAGAATACCAAGAAAGATGGAACATTAATCACTCTCTACGTGTTGGTGACTTCAGACCATTTAATATCCAGATTTATACACAATATTTTTCGAGAATACTTTAAATATGAACCAATTTTTCACGTTATTTTGATTAAACGGTGGTTATGGGAATACATTTTCGGTTCAATGCTTTAATTTCCACAGCTGATAAAATATTTTGTTTCATTCATCCCGGCCAATTTCTGCCATAATCTGTACATTTTTCTTATTATAGCCTATACAATTTTAAAAAGCAAACACAGACGATTGCAAAGCCCACAGATAAAAAATTTCATCAGAATCTCAGTCACGTCTGCTCCCAGTTGGATCCAGAATGGTGGATTAGAACAGGACGTCTGAGTCTCGACTCAGATATTGTGCGCGGCTTACCACAATACTTATTCTTTCTCTTAAGTTGATACTTCGTGGTTATTCCTACGTGTCGAGTTGGTGTCTGCATCTTAATTAGTTGAAATGAAGTTACTTATTTCTACGGAGTTGTATCGTGGTCTAAGTTTCATTATACATTTTCGTGTCCGTTTCGAATTAGTTTCTGAATATTAAACATAATAAGTGTATTATCACAGGTAGGTATACGTTTTCTCGTATAACAACCCATATGGATGTTGCTTTTCCTAAATAAAGTTATTTTTTATATCAATTTGATCTAAAGTTTTTTTTAATGAAAGTTGAAAGCTTGTTCTTCAGTTTTCTTAGGAGTTAAGTGAGTTTATATTTTTTGGAACATGTGAAGATTTTTTATTAAATATTAAAATGATAAAGACACTCAGAGTACCTTAAAGATATTAAAGGAGAGTCTTACCTCTAGTGAAATATCATTTAAATATTTCTATTAACAAAGAGGATTCATCATCAGCCTTATAATGTTCCCACTGCTGGGAAACAGGCATCATCTCTGTGAGAGAGGTAATGGGCCTTAATCCACCACATGCGCCCAGTGCGGGTTGGTGAATGTTACATGTCTTCAAATTTTTGGTTCTAGGACATGCCGGTTACCTCACGATGTTTTACTTCACCGTTTCAAGAGCAGTGGTGATGAAATAATTTACACAATTTACCACTGCTCCCACTAACGATCTTATGAATAAAATGATAAACTGCCAAAACGCAATCTACATTAATATTCTACAAAAATGGAAAATTCTACGCCTTTGTTAATATCAAAATTGTACAGTGCAGTCTAATCAATTCTAATACCATCGAATTGAATTACATTTACATTGCATTAAATTTTGATTTCGTTTGACCTTTATGTCCTTAAGGTCAGCTTCTATTTAACCTTATACATTAAAATTCATGGAATATGCGATATTATACAATATCTCGTTTAAAGTTGATTTTAGATGTGAAATTGATCCTCTATTTTAAAAATGAATGATATAATAGTTACTTGTATATAAATGCTGTGTTTAAAGCTAGAACATTTATTTTTTCACAACCAATTTATTTAAATCTGTCTGGCTTGAATAGAAAGATTGGATAACATGAATCTTCACTGTCAGGTTTCATTTTCGTAATTAACTTGAAGGGTTTTACAAAAAGCCAATTGTTTTAAAACTAAATACAATAAAAATGTATCTTATAGCAAAAACGGTGTAAAAATATATTGAAAACACATAGGTGTATAGCTGATCTTTTTAAAATGGAAATTTCAGTGTTAATATATTTATAGAGTAACTTGAATAGTAAATTATGTACCTATATTTTTAATTTATGAGATTACATGAAAATTCAGAAAGATTACAGAGGCTCTTGATAAAATTTCACTATATCGGCGATAGCGACGATGGACGAAATATCAAAACGTATGTATATAGCGCTTGGGCATTCCATAATTTTTTGACTTTTGTTGGTAGAATGTCACTTGTCTAGAGCCTAAAGCAATGATATTCAAATAAACAGATACGTTATACACTCACAAAACAATTGATAAAAGTGTTCCGCACATACACTTTTCATTCATCTGACATTTCACTACAAGTCGAAAGGAATGGCTTGATAAAACCAACAAGAAAAAAAGAGACAGCTAGTGTTTGTCACTTGCGTGTGAATGTAAACAAACATTATTCTGACCATCAATGTTGTTATCTTTTTCTAACCTCCAAATATCAGAATATTAGGAAAAAAAATAAACAAATTAGTAAAATGAGGCGTATTGCGTACTTACATATGGTATGAGATCCCTTCTGTTTTATGTACTTTGGTATCATAATTGGTACAATTTCTAAATACACACGAAGGCATTTTTTATAATGTTTTTGTTTCAACAAAGCCTATCGCTCTTTGCCATGCGTGACATAAACTAAAGACTAAAGGTCACAATTGTGACCTATTCCAGTCTTCACAATGCACGCGCTCATAACATATCTGTTTATTTGAATATCATTGGCCTAAAGTATATTATTATTCTGATTTAGAAATAATAATGAATGTCAATATGCCAAAATAAATAAGGTTTTTTTTTATTATTGGCTCGCGCTAAGCCACTATCACACCTGATGGTAAGCGATGATGTGGTCGACGGTGTAGCACGCTTGCCTAGAAGTAACCTATTCACTCTTGACTTAAATACCCCGAGGTTGGAGCTATCGGGCAACACAGACAACGGCAGGCAATTCCACTCCTTAGCTGTACGCATAATGAAAGTATTTCCAAAACGTTTACTGCGTATGGATGGGGTGTCCATCTATTGTGCATCGCCGTACATCTTGTAGTCCGATGATGAAATGGGCTAGTCGGAATTAGATCATGCAATTACATCGCACACGCCACGAAATGCAGTCGATAAAAACCAATAAGGTGGCAACTCGGTGACGATATTCAAGAATTTGACTCAACCAGTACCTCATTGCCGAAGAGCCTCTTGGCCCGTTTTTCGATCGACTCTAGTGCATCAAGCTAATATTTGGCAGATACGTCCCAGAGATGAGAAAAGTACTCCAGCCAAAGCCAAGAAGATTTTTAAACTTATAATAATGAATTTTAAATGTTGATTTATGAAAAATGCCTGTCATAAATCTTGATGGCATTGTCATTATTGTAAACATCATAGTCGTTAACTTTTGATGAAAGATGTTTCATTTTACACAAATCTGAGAAATATGATCGTTAAGATCATCATGATGGTTGAATTCAAAAAGTAATTAACATTAATATTTCTTGCAAATTATTATTTTCTGCTGTTCTTGAATTGAGGCTGTGTATCGGTAAACGTGCCTTTTTAAATTTACCCTCAGACTAGGTGGCGTGACGATTTTCGACGGTTACCAGCCAACCGTCGAAAATCAGCTGGATAAAAGATTGCCTGAAAGAGATCGCGGAATCCGATAAGGCCGCCTGTTCTATGTTTTTTAATTCTAAGTTTCCTTTTCTTTGTTGTACTCTGGTGTACAATACTAATGGTGTGAGGAGCTCGTGGCTAAATAAAAACAGCCGCACGGGTCGAAAATCAAGGTTAAGCAACGCTTGCCGAGGTCGGTCCGTGGATGGGTGACCATTTCAACATACCGAGTTTCCTCCGTGCCTCGGAAAGCAAGTTAAGCCGTTGGTACCGGCTGTCATTTGAAGATCTTTGACAGTCGTTACGAGTAGTCAGAAGCTTGAGATCTGACACCAGTCTAGCCAAGAGGTACCGTGTTACCCAGTTACTCGGTTGTGGAGGACATATAGGCAGTCGCTCCATGTAAAACACTGTTACTCAGCTGAATACGGTTAGACTGGAAGCCGACCCCAACATAGTTGGGCAAAGACTAGGCAGATTGACTCTGGTGTACAATAAAGTATATATAAATAAATAAAATAGGAAGTGCCAAAAATGGAGGTGAATGGTGATTGATGCGGCTTGTGGCCAGCAGCAGTCTGCTGCTAAGCTGTAGGCTAATGATTCATCTCCCAAGTCTCATTTTAAACAACATTAGTATTTTAAGGTAAACCATTTAGTTTCGTGATACTAAATATTTGTTTCTTTCTATCTTAATTGGAGACGCATCCAACTAAAAGATAAAGTACCTCTGACGTAAAGCGTATCGTGTTCTATCAAGGACAAGAAGGCAAGTAAATCACTGTGCTGGTTAAATTGAAGGCTGCCAATTTGTTGTCAGTTTATGTCTCAAATCAACCGCCTCATTAACCGAGAATGGGTTAAGTACTAACTCGTAGTAAACTAAAATAAAAAGCTTAAGTGCTCAGCATCGAAGTTTTGATTTATGTCTATTTTCTACTCCATTAGTCTAACCATCAGAGGCTTTAAACATCAAATAATAATGTTTCTCACCTTCAACATTATTTATTTTGAAGTCTAGTTATTGAAGTTTAATTGAGAGTGAATTTCAGCTAAAATAAACATCTTGATAAAAGTTAATAGTGCGAACAGTATTGAAACGTAAAGTGGCAGGTTCTGAACAACGTTCAGGTCATTGAAGTGAAAGGTATAAAGTGATATTACTTTTAATAGGATTTTATTTTTGCTTTAAAGGAACGGTTTTATGTTCTAATTTCATATTTTTATTGCTCTGTATTTCTTTTCGTTGAGGTTTATAGTGGTTTTACACGCCGTCATGTAGACGTTATGTCAAACCGATGAACGTTAAAATGTGGTTAAAAAATTGGTGGTAATTTACTATGCTGGGTTAACAATGATTAGTTTTCAGTAATTTACCTACTATAAACGAATATCAAGATTTTGTATTTTTTTCATATTGAGTGTTTTTAAATTTTCATCCATCTCGGCATGGTACCATTTGTTGATGATTCCAAGTTGTTCCTTTTCAATGCAACTCACATACTTTTACGCTAATCCAAGCAAAACAGGAAACGATTTTTAAGGAGTGGGATCACTACACGCTTGCTCGCCTTGGAAAGAAAGAAAAAAATAAAGAAAGAAAACATTCTACCTCGTTGGATTACTATACTTTATAAAAGATAGCTTGATCTCTGCGACATACGTCAAACTGACGTAGGTTACCTATACCTATATCTACCTACCTACTACATAGTTGCCCCCAACATAGTTGGGCAAGGGCTAGGCAGGTTGACTCTGGTGTACAATAAATTATATATAAATAAATAAAATAAGAGGTGCCAAAAATGGAGGTCAAAAGTGATTGATGCGGCTTTTGGCCAGCAGCAGACTGCTGTAGGATTCATCTCCCAAGTCTCATTTTAAACAAATTTAGTATTTTTAAGGAAAACCATATAGTTTCGTGATACTAAATATTAGTTTCTTTCTATCTTACTTGGAGACGCATCCAACTAAAAGATAAAGTACATCTGACGTAAACCGTATCGTGTTTTTTCAAGTTTCTAAAATACTATGAAGAGCAGACAAGAAGGCAAGCAAATCACTGAGCTGGTTAAATTGAAGGCAGCCAATTTATTGTCAGTTTATTTCTCAAATCAAACACCTCATTAACCGAGAATGGGTTAAGTGTTAACTCGTAGTAAACTAAAATAAAAAGCTTAAGTGCTCAGCATCGAAGTTTTGATTTATGTCTATTTTCTACTCCATTAGTCTAACTATCAGAGGCTTTAAACATCAAATAATAATTTCTCTCACCTTCAACATTATTTATTTTGAAGTCCTAGTTATTGAAGTTTAATTGAGAGTGAATTTCAGCTAAAATAAACGTCTTAATAAAAGTTAATAGTGCGAACAGTATTGAAACGTAAAGTGGCAGGTTCTGAACAACGTTCAGGTCATTGAAGTGAAAGGTATAAAGTGATATTACTTTTAATAGGTTTTTTTTTTTGCTTTAAAGGAACGGTTTTATGTTCTAATTTCATATTGTTATTGCTCTGTATTTCTTTTCGTTGAGGTTTATAGTGGTTTTACACGCCACCATGTAGACGTTGTGTCAAACCGATGAAAGTTAAAATGTGGTTAAAATTTTGGTGGTAATTTACTATGCTGGGTTAACAATGATGAGTTTTCAGTAATTTACCTACTATAAGCGAATATCAAGATTTTGTATTTTTTTCATATTGTATGTTTTTAAATTTTCATCCATCTCGGCATGATACCATTTGTTGATGATTCCAAGTTGTTCCTTTTCAATGCAACTCACATACTTTACGCTAATCCAAGCAAAACAGGAAACGATTTTTAAGGAGTGGGATCACTACACGCTTGCTCGCCTTGGAAAGAAAGGAAAAGATAAAGAAAGAAAACATTCTACCTCGTTGGATTACTATACTTTATAAAAGATAGCTTGATCTCTGCGACATACGTCAAACTGACGTAGGTTACCTATACCTATATCTACCTACCTACTACATAGTTGCCCCCAACATAGTTGGGCAAGGGCTAGGCAGGTTGACTCTGGTGTACAATAAATTATATATAAATAAATAAAATAAGAGGTGCCAAAAATGGAGGTCAAAAGTGATTGATGCGGCTTTTGGCCAGCAGCAGACTGCTGTAGGATTCATCTCCCAAGTCTCATTTTAAACAAATTTAGTATTTTTAAGGAAAACCATATAGTTTCGTGATACTAAATATTAGTTTCTTTCTATCTTACTTGGAGACGCATCCAACTAAAAGATAAAGTACATCTGACGTAAACCGTATCGTGTTTTTTCAAGTTTCTAAAATACTATGAAGAGCAGACAAGAAGGCAAGCAAATCACTGAGCTGGTTAAATTGAAGGCAGCCAATTTATTGTCAGTTTATTTCTCAAATCAAACACCTCATTAACCGAGAATGGGTTAAGTGTTAACTCGTAGTAAACTAAAATAAAAAGCTTAAGTGCTCAGCATCGAAGTTTTGATTTATGTCTATTTTCTACTCCATTAGTCTAACTATCAGAGGCTTTAAACATCAAATAATAATTTCTCTCACCTTCAACATTATTTATTTTGAAGTCCTAGTTATTGAAGTTTAATTGAGAGTGAATTTCAGCTAAAATAAACGTCTTAATAAAAGTTAATAGTGCGAACAGTATTGAAACGTAAAGTGGCAGGTTCTGAACAACGTTCAGGTCATTGAAGTGAAAGGTATAAAGTGATATTACTTTTAATAGGTTTTTTTTTTGCTTTAAAGGAACGGTTTTATGTTCTAATTTCATATTGTTATTGCTCTGTTTTTCTTTTCGTTGAGGTTTGTAGTGGTTTTACACGCCACCATGTAGACGTTGTGTCAAACCGATGAAAGTTAAAATGTGGTTAAAATTTTGGTGGTAATTTACTATGCTGGGTTAACAATGATGAGTTTTCAGTAATTTACCTACTATAAGCGAATATCAAGATTTTGTATTTTTTTCATATTGTATGTTTTTAAATTTTCATCCATCTCGGCATGATACCATTTGTTGATGATTCCAAGTTGTTCCTTTTCAATGCAACTCACATACTTTACGCTAATCCAAGCAAAACAAAGAAAGAAAACATTCTACCTCGTTGGTTTACTATACTTTATAAAATATAGCTTGATTTCTGCGACATACGTCAAACTGACGTATACGTTATTGTTAGCCTGTCAAGCGCTATTATTACTGTATTGATTGAGCTGTCGCAGAGATCAATCTAACTTTTATGAAGTATATATGTAAAATGGACGTCTCTCATTTGATTTTCTATTGTTTGTTAATTTAGAAACACTATAGGCCTTATTTAGAAAATCTATGAACTATATAAAATCTTTAAACAAGTAAAATTTCAAAATTTTAAAACCCCCGGCAGATTTTAATTTCATGCTACATAATTTATCTAGTACGCTTTGATCGGCAATCTATTGAACACGTAATTATGACACGATAACTTGCGAAAACACCCCGATTCAAACAGTAAAACGCCCATAACTTTTGAACAAGTGAACCGATTTTATTCAAACAGCATAAGAACACTCTCGACAAAATCACCTTTCAAACAAAAAAATCTAAATCAAACTCGGTTCATCCGGTTAGGCACTATGATGCCACAGACAGACACACAGATACACAGCAACACACCTCAAACTTATAACACCCCTCTTTTACCGGCGGGGGTTAAATAGTGCTAACCTAACCTTATATCAGTATTTTTTTTTTGTATTTAAAAGTTTAGAGTAGTCTAAATAATAACAGCCGCACGGGTCGATCTTCAAGGTTAAGCAACACTTGCCGAGGTTGGTCCGTGGATGGGTGAACATTACAACATACCGAGTTTCCTTCGTGCCTCGGAAAGCACGTGAAGCCGTTGGTACCGGCTGCCATTTGAAGATCTTTGACATTCGTTACGAGTAGTCAGAAGCTTGACATCTGACACCAGTCTAGCCAAGAGGTACCGTGTAAACCAGTTACTCGGTTGTGGACGACAGATGCGAGCAGTCGCTCCATGTAAAACACTAGTACTCGGCTGAATCCGGTTATACTGGAAGCCGACCCCAACATAGTTGGGCAAAGGCTAGGCAGATTGACTCTGATGTACAATAAATTATATATAAATAAATAAAATAAGAGGTGCCAAAAATGGAGGTCAATGGTGATTGATGCGGCTTGTGGCCAGCAGCAGACTGCTGTAGACAGTTGACAGTTTTACTTTTTATTATATTTGTATTTTATCTGATGTATAATAATACGTTGTGTGTCTTTTAGTCTGTGCTAAATAAATGTATTTTCTTTCTTTCGTTTTTCTTTCTGTAGGATTCATCTCCCAAGTCTCATTTTAAACAAGGTTAGTATTTTTAAGGAAAACCATATAGTTTCGTGATACTTAATATTAGTTTCTTTCTATTTTACTTGGAGACGCATCCAACTAAAAGATAAAGTACCTCTGAAGTAAACCGTATCGTGTTTTATCAAGTTTCTAAACTACTATGAAGAGCAGACAAGAAGGCAAGCAAATCACTGTGCTGGTTAAATTGAAGGCTGCCAATTTATTGTCAGTTTATTTCTTAAATCAAACACCTCATTAACCGTGAATGGGTTAAGTGTTAACTCGTAGTAAACTAAAATAAAAACCTTAAGTGCTCAGCATCGAAGTTTTGATTTATGTCTATTTTCTACTTCATTAGTCTAACCATCACAGGCTTTAAACATCAAATAATAATTTCTCTCACCTTCAACATTATTTATTTTGAAGTCTAGTTATTGAAGTTTAATTGAGAGTGAATTTCAGCTAAAATAAACGTCTTGATAAAAGTTAATAGTGCGAACAGTATTGAAACGTAAAGTGGCAGGTTCTGAACAACGTTCAGGTCATTGAAGTGAAAGGTATATATTGATATTATTTTTAATAGGAATTGTATTTTCTGTAATGGTACAGTTTTATGTTCAAATTTCATCTTTTTATTGCTCTGTATTTCTTTTCGTTGAGGTTATTAGTGATTTACACGACGTGTTAAACCGATGAACGATAAAATGTGGTTAAAACATTGGTGGTAATTTACTATGCTTGGTTAACAATGATTAGTTTACAGTATTTTGCCTACTATAAAAGAATAGCAAGATTTTTGTTTTATTTTTTCACATTGAGTGTTTTTAAATCTTCATCCACCTTGTTGTTCCTTTTCAATGCAACTCACATACTTTCACGCTAATCTAAGCAAAACAGGAAGCGATTGCTAACGAGTGGGATCACTACACGCTTGCTCGCCTTTAAAAGAAATAAACACACATTCTACCTCGTTGGTTTACTAGATGTTTGAAATTTGTGTTTCTATTGTTTGTTAATTTCGAAACACCATAGGGCTTATTTATTAAACATTCTGAACTATTAAGCAACTGATAAACTGAATTTTATTCAAATTCTCTATAGAAATTTTGAAAATAGAATCTTTGTAACATTTTTATAATTAAGGGTATATGTTTTCTCTTCTAATATAACTAAAATGTAAATCTTAGTTAATTACGAGGGCACTGTAGTGGTAACACATGTCCCCGACTGCCATATGACTTGTTTACGACGCAAACTAAGTTCCCGCCTGTTCGTAAATCATAACACGTTGCAAAATAATTTGGTTTGCTTCCCTTCGCTTCGATATCCGGGTGTCATTTTGTGTTGATGTTTTTTTGAATTGCAGTTTTTAATTTCAGGGACTGTCGCACTAGCTAGTGTGAAAATTGCTACTAGAATTTAGGCAGAATTAGACAATAGTCTGCAAAAACATGTTATCATAGAGACTCATACAAAAAACTTGCGCTGCGTCGTTGGGTAGAGGCGTTAACTCCAGAAAGTCACTTAAAAGTACACCTACTGTAATAAAAACCTTCATAAATATACAACATATTTAAGATACCTATGTGAGGAAATAAACAGTTACATTTAGTCTTGTTATTAATTTTTTTTTACGTTTGTATAGATTCTTTTACTGATTGTTTTGTGAATGTGTGAACATTGAAGGCGGGTGGAAAACCGGTCCTCAGAAGTCCTCGGCCCTTCAGAAGCTGTTTGATTCCGTCATACTCGAGGGCAAAACGCCACAGGCATGGTGCAGGGGTGTGGTGGTACTCTTCTTCAAGAAGGGCGACAAAGCCCAGTTGAAGAATTATAGGCCCATCTCACTTCTTAGCCATTTCTACAAGTTGTTTTCAAGAGTCATCACGAATCGTCTCGCGCGCAGGTTAGACGATTTCCAGCCCCCCGAACAAGCCGGATTCCGAAAAGGCTTTTGCACCGTAGACCATATACATACGCTGCGGCAGGTTATACAGAAGACCGAAGAGTATAACCTGCCTCTCTGTTTAGCGTTTGTGGACTACGAGAAAGCCTTCGATTCGATAGAGACTTGGGCTGTACTGCAGTCTCTCCAACGGTGCCAGATCGACTACCGGTACATTGAGGTGTTGAAGTGTTTGTACAAAAACGCCACCATGTCAGTCCGTCTTCAGGATCAGACCTCGAAACCAATCCTTCTCCAGCGCGGCGTGAGACAGGGAGACGTCATTTCTCCGAAACTGTTCTGGACTGGAGGGGGCTGGGCATCAACGTTAATGGCGAGTACATTACTCACCTTCGGTTTGCCGACGACATAGTGGTCATGGCTGAGACCATGGAGAGCCTCAGTAAAATGCTCGATGACCTCAGTAGAGCTTCCGAAAGAGTGGGTCTTAAAATTAACATGGACAAAACCAAGATCATGGTGAATGCCCATGTAACACCCACTCCTATCAAGGTCGGAGAATCTACTCTCGAAGTTGTAGAAGATTATGTCTAACTGGGACACACGGTCCAGTTGGGTAGGTCCAATTCCGAGAAAGAGGTCAACCGTCGAATCCGACTCGGCTGGGCGGCGCTCGGGAAGTTGCGTGGTATCTTTTCGTCCAATTTACCGCAGTGTCTCAAGACAAAAGTCTATGACCAGTGTGTGTTGCCAGTGATCACCTATGGGACCGAGACGTGGTCGCTCACAATGGGCCTTATCAGAAAGCTTAAAGTCACCCAAAGGGCAATGGAGAGGGCTATGCTCGTAATTTCCTTGCGTGATCACGTCACAAATGATGATATCCGCAGGAGAACCAAAGTTACCGACATAGCCCGAAGAATTGCCAAACTTTAGTGGCAGTGGGCAGGGCACATTGCTCGCAGAACGGATGGCCGATGGGGCCGAAAAGTTCTGGAATGGCGACCGCGAACCGGAAGACGATACGTTGGAAGGCATCCCACTAGGTGGACTGATGACCTGGTTAAGGTTGCGGGAAGGTGCTGGATGCGAGACGCACGGGATCGGTCAATGTGGCGACGCCTGGGGGAGGCCTATGTCCAGCAGTGGACGTCTTTCGGCTGAAATGATGATGATGATGAACATTGTAAGCCTTCTAGATTTATAGATGCTTGTTTACATTTGTTAACTTTTTATCTCTATTTAATTTTTTTTTTCTTTTTTATATGTAATTTAAAATCTTTTTTTTTAGTTTCATACAACTTATTGTCGGGCCTACGTTGTTCCCCCATATCTAAGTACTAATGCTATAACATTGAAATATTGTAAAACCAAACCATATTTTAAAAGAGTAACCGTGGAGTTTCATGCCGGTTCTTCTCCATAGGAAACGATCAACTCGAACCGTGCACATTTTGTCGATGTTCTATAAGTGCCCATAGGAGCCAATGTAAAATAAAATATTTTGAATTTGAAACTATAAATACACAAAAAAAACATAAATTCACATTTGAACTGTAGAGTTTTTTCCCTCTAAAACGATTTATCCAAGTATATATATTTGTATAAATCCACTAAAAATATTGTTGCGGTTGACTGCTCTTTTAATTAAACAGTAAGGCTTTCAGAAAGTTTTTTTATATCAATCATCAACATAACATTGTTTTTATCACCATAAATGAGGGTAGGTATCTAATGTTTTTCAGTATCAGTGTTGTAAGAGTTTAATTTCTTTCCATTCTAGTGGCCCGCCCCGGCTTCGCCTGGGTCATAATAATTTATAATCTTTTATTATCTGGAATAATGTACCTTTGAGAACAAACTCAACAATTCGGGCTCTCTCTTTATAATAATAGTTAAGAAATGGAAAGCCATAATTTAAAATGAACTATTTAGGCAATTTTTCCTCCCACTTTACTCCTAAAGCCTTTATCTTATAACAGCGTTGGCCCAAAAGATACGGTCTCGATTTATGCGTACGTTGGTTTGAATTCAAGCAGGCGCATAATTTTGTGTAATGTATTTAATCACCACGGTTCCTCAAAATTACACCAAAATGTTGAATACAGGCCTGCGGATCACAGGCCAAGAGGCAACACTGGGGCCCATGAGTAATGCTGCGACTATTGGATCCTACAAGGTCTATACCCGCGAAACCGCGATACGCAGCAGCGGTAACTAGGGCTTTGTTTTTTGGGATACCGATTCTCGTAGAAGTAGAAAGTGATACAAGAATACACAACTTACAGCTACAACTCACATTTGTCCTCGTGGTGGTCTCCTGGTCTCGTTCAATCAAAATGTCCGGTTTTAGGGGGAAAATATGTATAGAATAGGAGACAACTGACGTGGTCTGCTTCGGGATTCCTGGCTGCCGCTACCACGCTGGACCACGGGTTTCCTCATGGTGTTATCCTTTATCAACATTGTAAAGAATAACACCGTGAGGAAACCCGCGGTCCAGCGCGGTATAGTGATATCTACCAACACGAATTGGGCCCTCGTGGTAGATTATACGCCTTCCCGTCTCACTGGATGCTTGTGCCCTAGCAATGGGAACATTATAGATTGAATATGTTTTAATCTTTAACCTGAAATAGTCTAAGTTAGTTCTTATAGATCAATCCAATATTACGCTTACGTTCGTTGGAAACATCTTATACTAACATAAACCCGATTCCTCTCAGCCAGTGATGGTGCAATGAATTAAATCCATTGCACCATCACTAACATTGACAAAGTAAATGTTTACCGATAAATTGATGGCCAATACTCCTCTGACGATGACCGGCAAAACGTTACAAGAGTGACCGATATATCTTACTACTAGGAGTACTAGGTAGATTGAATTTGTATTTGACTTGTACAGTCCGTTATCAATATAGTGCAGTGGTAGTCTTCTAAAGGTGAAGTGTCTAAAATTTTGTGGTAGATTTAATAGATCATAAATAATCTAAAATATGGATTCAATTAGTTGAGGACCATTGAACGTTTTGTAGAAAGTTAAGTTAGATACTTTAGCAATGAGAGAATGCTACTACATTTTTGACCTATATCCTTAGATGGGCAAGAATCCAGATGCAAAGTTTTTCTTACCTGTCTGACTTAGAAAATTACGAAGAAAACAAATAAAAAGCTAGATTACCAAAAATAGGATTAAAACGAAGAATGTGGAAATACATTCTTCGACTACAAATATGACAGTCTGTGCGTAGTACTTACCTACATACTCCATATACGAACGAACATAGTTCATAAGACGTTGCATTGTGTACTTCGTCCCTATTCCCAAGAGAAAAGGCGAGACAAAAACTGAAAGTTGAGAATTTTTAATACAACAGTGATATTGATCCAACGCCAAGTTGCTTTCAGAATACTTCTATCAGTATCAGTTTTCTAGGTAACATTTCTTTACAGAGCTTTGTCTGTCTGAACGCTAAATCTCGCTGCAGATACTGTTCGAGCGAATATCGTAACTAAAGAGCAAATAATTGAGATTCTGCAGTTCCTTTGATTCAAACGTTCCTTGCGAACAAAAGGCTTTAGAATCGAGTGGGACATAGGAACTTTGCATGTCCAGCAGTGGGATTTGGTAATCTGATTTAAACATGAATGTGAGAACACTGTAGACTCCGTAGATTTATAGATTATTTTGTATTTAAATCTACGTTTTTGTTATGTACTTGCTTGTTACTTTGTAGACTGGATTACACTGTCCTTTCGTGCCTATTAATACTGTATCATGAAAACATTGTAAAAATAAATTATTTTGTTAAAAATGTAACCGTAAAATTTCTTGCTAGTTCTTCTCTAGAGGAAGCGATCAATTTGAGCCGTGCATTAGCTTCTTACGTTTTATATCTGCCCATGTTAGTAGGCCTATGTGAATTAAAATTTCGAGTTGCGAGGATCCGCTGGATACGAGACGCACGGAACTGGTCAATGATGGGGACGCTTGGGGGAGGCCTATGTCCAGCAGTGGACGTCTTTCAGCTGATATGATGATGATGATAATGAAAGTTATAATATCACGCCAGTATGTATTCCCCGAAGGGTTAGCTAAAGGTAAACCTACGTACACGCACGTTCACCAGTTATGGTTAAGTCCCATGCAATAGAGGGTTAGTGTATTGCCATCAACCGGGCACTAAACGTTGTCGGTTAGAGCGAAAATGCTTGCTCGCAGTTTTGCACGATGCTCACTTTCTGTCAAAGTAACGCCCTTTCGAGCCTACTTCTCCTTTTACACTAGCAATGCTCTCCGTGTTCAGTACAATAAAAATCAAAATCAAACTTTTTTATTTCACATAGGCTTACGTGGGCACTTTAAAACGTCGACTAAAGGTGCACGGTTCGGGTTGGTCGTTTCCTATGGAGAGGAACCGGCAAGAAAATCCGTGATTACTCTTTTAAAAATGACTTCGTTTTACAATATTTCCATGTTACAGCATTAGTACTTAGAGATATGAGGTGATAACGTAGGCCCGACAATAAGTCGTAAGAAACTAAAAAAAAAGATTATATATTATATAAAAAAGTAAACAAATGTTAACTAGCATCTAGAAGACCTACAATGTTCACAAATTCACAAAACAATCGGTAAAAGAATCTATACAAAGGTAAAAAAAAAATATAACAAGACTAAATTTAACATGTGGCACAAATGTTGTTATCAGTGCTGTAACTATTCTTAGCAAAGGGCTATAAAGATGATTGAAAACCATTGTAAAAAGTTGTAGGATGCTGGTGGGGCTGCCTTGCTTCTGTAGTGCGTCGGGGATGTTTTCGGATGCGCATGTAGATTGTTTCTACACAACCATGCATAAAAGGTCCATCCATGGTGCGCGGGTTGTGGGGCAGCTTCAACAGTATCCTAAGCATGATTCCGTGTTGCCTAAACTGTGTTTTCATGGATCCCTGTTGTGCCATCTCACACGGGTTGTCGCAACAGTGATCTACTGTTATTTGTTGTTTTGTTTTTGTAGTGTCAGTTTGTTAATATCTGTGTTACTAACATAGTTGTAAGTTTTACTAACCATCCTTCGAGTCATAGATACTCGAATAAAGAGAAATTCTATTCTTTTTATTTATTCTACTAACACAGACTATAGACTTCTACTGAAAAAATATTTCTGCTGTGAAACACTACCAGACCTGGGAATGGAAACCAGAACCCCATGCTCAACAGTAGCATTTACGATCAATATTCTAAAATGGCAATTCGAATTTGAACGATTTACTGAAACATCCATGGCCATCACGTCTTGATAGCAATTTGCGCTTTGTTTAGTACAATTTATGAACTGGCAGCGGTCCAAAATACATGTCATTTTAGATCGAGGTCATAGTGACTTACCAGCTAAACGGATTTTGATTTATAGAAGCGCAGTTAAACGGCGAGTACTACAGTTGATGACCTTCCATTACTCACTAGTGTTGGGCGTGACGTTTGATTATGAATAGTGTTGTGAGTTGCGGCTTTGATTCTCGATTTTTAAATACGAAATGTGTTGCTAACATGTTGAATGTATATTTGTACATTTAATTCCTTAGGCCCAGTGTTAATAATTGCTGAATGAACACATTTTACCGAAATTTGACGTCATATATTTATTTTTCTTTGATTTTAATGAATTCTCTTTAAATTTAATTTTCATTGAATTTAAATTTACTTGTATTCTTCTTTAAACTTAATTTTCGATTTTCTAAAGACTACACACAAATTATTTTATAGTTAAATATTCCTATATGTAAATTAAATGATCAGTAACACAGGGCCTTACCTATCTTCATACAAGGTACGTATTATAATAGTCACTGTATTTTGATGTCTAGATAAATAAAGAATTTTTATTATTATTAAAAAAAAAAAAAAACAGTAGTTGAGTTACGGATCTGAAATCTGGGGCAAAATTAGACTGAAGAACAAAATTTAAAAAAGATACCGACTATCTTTAATATAATATATAATCACAGATTGCAATCCAACACCAAATAAATAACTTATATTTGCATTATCTTGCTGACGGTGTAATTTTTGTATATGTTTTACGCACCCGCATACAGTCCTAGCGTGGAAAACGAGTATTTATTTCCAAAATAATAAGTATAAAGTTAAAACTTTTAAAAGAACAAGATTTTTGAGTTGAAAAGTACTAAATGTCGTACATCCAATGAGGCCAAATTTGATGTTGCTATCATGTTTGGTTTTTGGAGTTGCTATGCCCACCTTCCGGCTTCATCATGAGACGAGCTTCATTGTACTACATTATTTAAATGTGCCCAAAGTACATAAGTACGCCAAGTTTCAGCTTAATCGTATGATGGATTATCAGTTGCTGGACGCACATACGTAATTATGGTAATATAAAGTTTGAAAAACTCTCCAAAAACTATTGGGTCAGAGGTAGAATGTCTTGTGTCCCAAATTCAAATCCGAACGAAACAATAAATAATAAATTATTAATATAATATTACTATTTATTAAATTTTCAGACAACTTAGTCCAACACAAATACACTTCAAATAAAAATAAATAAAATTATTCATTAATTATTTTTTTTTAAACAAGCTTTTTTCGTATTTTCCTAAGAAAACCCTTTCATTTGATATCCATATCATGGCAGTGCACAAAAATAACAAGTCCGCCATCTTGGGCCGTCCACCATATTGGATTTAGAATGACGTCGCTTAGCTAACCATGCATTGTCATCCAAACTAAACGTGTATGCAAAATTTCATCTTAATCGGTGCAGGATAACTGCTTTAAAATTCAGTTGCAATATTTGATCCGAACACACATACATACATTGCAAGTTAAATAAAAGCTTGTTTTTAGACTGCTTAAGAAGCGAACTAAAAAAACGTAAACAAGAAAAATATCATGCTGTGCAGTTGGAGGATACATATTCGCGAGTTGGTTGACCAAAACCATATATCCTCCAACTGTACAGCATGATTTTCTTTTTTTACGTCTATTTAGTCCAATTTTAGTATAGCCAGTGACATACGCAAGGTTAAGACGAATCGATTGACGTAATAATCATCAAAATCGGCCAACGCATTTGGTGTCTAGAAAGCCACATAGGAACAAACATCCATACATAAATAGACTGATAAACACATTAGCCTCCTTCGGCAGTCGGGTAGAAATATTTCTCTTTTAATTTTATTTCGTAGATATCATATCCTTTATTTTTTCTCCTGCAGAAATGCTCATACAAACTTTGCGTAGTTTGTATGAGCATTTCTTTCTTCCACGGGGTGATAGCGCAGTTATGTGGGACTCCTACCCACTAAAACTCCACGTTGTCCTCCTGTGCCGCTTAAGGCGGGAACACGGGCACGCTTTAGCACTTACCGCGAACCCGCCGCTGCTGTCCGTCACCGGTCCTTTCTCTGGGGAGTAACTCCTATCACCGGCCCACCAGAACACACTGTACGCCGTGACCACCCCTGGAATCAACCAGCACATAGGCGCCAGACGACCCCGTCCCGACACTTGGTCCCCATGTGACGGGTCAAGGTCAATGGCCCCGCCACCTACCATTTTTCGGCTGCATAGGATAGGGAGAGCGGCCAACTATATACCGACAATCCTCCTCCCCTGCAGCCCCACCGCGTCCGCCATCAGACGGTGGCGACCCCGTCTAGGCCGCAGAAGGTAGGGAAAACGGCGCACCGCAAATTCCTCTCCTATGGTATCCTATGATATCGTATGGGATCTGGGACGCTCCATAAGACATCGCGGCTGTTCCTGCATTGTGTAATATTCGATACTTACAGAGAACAATTATTGGGAAAAAAAATATATGTTTAAAAAAAACTGCTTCGTCCACCAAAACACTCGTACCCGTCATTTCAGAAGCAGGCTATTAACATCGCCGCTCACTCCCACTCACACCCTACAAAGCCTCTCTGAAGCTGTAAGCGGAACGAGATGAAAGGATTATCCGCTGTGAAGCTGATCCTCGATTAATCACAATCAGATGAATCAGCTGCGGTAGTCTTGGTGATTTTTCATGGCTTCCCCGAAATGGACGGAATTAATTGGACGGGTTTATTCTAAATTCTAAATATAGCCCTTTGCGTAATTAGAGACATGTCGGGAATCGAGTTTTAGAGAAGCAAATGAAGGTAAATTGATAATTTAGCAATCTCTTTGCATCTGCCTAATCCCTTCGGGAAATACAGGCCTGATATTATGTTTTTTTCTCTTTGCACGAACGTTTCATCCTTTTTAGGGTTCCGAGGTCAACAAGGAACCCTTTTTTTCTCTGTCCGTCTGTCCGTCCGCAGCTTAGCTCAGAGAAGTACTAGAAAGCTATAATTTGGCATGGATATACATATTAATAATTCCGACAAAGTGGTAAAATAAAATAATGTTTTTTTTTTTGTGTTTCCTCCAATAGACATAAAGTGGGCATTTTTTTTTGTCGTCTATCCCATAGTGTGAGGTATTGTTGGATAGGCCATTCAAAAATATTATAAGTTTGTTAAAACCATTTTTCGATTCAGAGATCCGATTGCGTAAAATTAAGCTTTAAATTTCAAATGTTTGCTAGAGTCAAGTGTCCTCCCCCTGCCAGCGTAATGGTTGCTCTTGGCTATGTGAAAAAAATCACCGCAGTAGTAAATATAACTAAATTAAAAGGAAAACTATCACAGATAAGTAGGCATTACAAGTTTACGAGTAATAGTCGACCAACTTATAAAATGTACTTAGAACAGTAAAACTTTTGCACAAATGCCATTGAAAAATTACTTAAATAACGTTGTTAGCTGTGTAAAACAGAGTAAATATATGCTTATGAACCATGTAAAAATATACAAAAATAAAATCATTACATCCTTAATAATAATGATTTCTAAATTAATAATGTTTAAGCTCGAATAACGCATTGGAGTGGCCGGAGTCGTTGGCAGTACCGGTCCGTAGTCCATACGGCGCATGCGCGCGGGGGAGTCTATTTTATGTTAGTGCAGAAGTATTTTTGATGTTTTGTAATCTAAAGTCAAATTAGATTTGATTGCTAAGCAAATTACTTATTTTCTTTTGTCAATATCCATCTATAAAGTCAATATCCAACCCGACTACATCACTAATTGAGTAGCGTAAAACTTTCCAGAACGAAATAGTGAATACCGCATATTAGAGGTATGCATACGAAATTTTTCAAATTCCGAAAGAGAAATAAACAAGGAACGCTCCTTGTTTATTTCTCTAGCGCAAGGATCCAGGAATGAACCATACCATTCCCCGTGGCTCTAATGCGCGCTCGTATCGACTCTTTTTGCAATTCGCACCCGCGGTGTTACTCAAATAGATAAAAATATTCTTACTTCAGTTGCGAAGTTGGATTTTATAATTCCTTCTTCAGTTACCAGTTAATCCTTCTTTAGTTTAAGTCAATAGCGAATAGGTTAATTCTTGGCAAGCGTGCTTCACCGTAGACCACATCATCGCTTACCATGAGCCGAGATATAATATATATATACATTAAAGAAAAACATCATCCTATGTGGGCTCGTTTTTAGACGCTGTGTGCCACTAAAACCGTTTTTATGTTCATGTTACAACAACAAAACCCTCTTCTTAGTCCGCATTATTATGCAACTTCGGAACCCTATTACTGCGCGTGGCCCGACACGCACTTAGCCGGTTTTTTATGAAAATCTTGAGTTTCTTTAGCGATTAGTTAGCACATTATATATCCACATTTTCAAACAGATTTTGAATTTAAAACTTCTATTATCATTATTTTGATAAACAGCTCGGAGATTTTTTGCACCAAGAGTTTAATATTATTTAGTAATAATATTTTGGGTAATATATGTAAAATCAAACTTTAGAATTAAAAAAATGTTATTCCTATTTTATTTACCTGTAAATCGGCCGTCTAACGATCTTAGCAGGTATGCTGGCATTCAATGTACATATAACACTACCCGAGTTTGTCTTTTAGAAAATAAATTATATCTGGGGGCTCTGGGCTCTCAATCTATTCATAAATCAGACCCTAAGATCTCTTCAGACACAGAAGAAGATAAATCAGACACAAAGATAATAAACTCGATGGGGCCCCATTTTTTTTTCGTTTCCTCCTTTATCTATTAGGGGTTAAAGTATGAAATTGCCGATTTGTACTGATAAGAAAAGATGTATTTATTTGCCTAAACATGTGTATACATATAACAAATCATTACACTTGCATGCAGGATGACAAAAAAAAACAAAGGTCCAGCCATGTTTGCCATATTATGGCGTGCAAATATTATGTAGAAAAAAAAAATATGATAATAAATAATTAATTACTACATTGAATTTAAAAAAAAAAATAATTTCAAATGACGACGGAAAAAAAAAAATTATATAGTAACAATGTCAAAAATGTCAAGCAAACGTCAAATCCATATAAAAATGATACCGAATGTCAACGTAAAGGAAAAAATAATAATAACAACAATATCAAAAATATTAAGTAAATGTCAAATGTCAACAGTATAAAACTAAATATTAATAACAATACCAAAAATATAAGCAAATGTCAAATCTATGTAAATATAATTTCAAATGTCAACAGTAAAAATAAATAATAACAATGTCCAAACATATCTAGTAATTAAAACATACATTAGCAATAATTTATGTCTAGTCTATGTAAAATATCAATCAAATGTCAAATCTATGGAAAAATATGAATCAATTTTAGAAAAATAAAATAAAACGAAATGAAACGTAAAAATAAAATAAAACGAACTGAAAAATTAAAATTAGTTTTTTTTTAATTAACATATTTATTTAATCAAAATAATTACCATTATTATCTATACATTGCTGCCACATAATAGGAAGGTCATTTATGCCTTTGCGATAGAACTCTGGTGATCTAGATTCGACAACTGTGTGAAAGCATTTTGTACTACCTCCTGAGAAGAAAACTTTTTATCACTTAGAAAATTGTCCAAATCACGAAAAAAAAAACAGAAATACATCATCTGTGAAAATCAATTTGACAGACGTACAGACAGACAGATCGTGGAATCTTAGTAACAGGGTCCCGTTTTTGCCCTTTGGGTAGGAACCCTGAAAACCCAAAATACCTAAATTCTATTCTAACTTTAATCCAATTTTGATGTACCTATAGAGACATATTGGACCTTGGAGAAGGACATACAATACTTTTTGTCACGATCTCTTGGGATAATTGCCGACTTTCCACGCGGTTTGAGCTGCCGGCAGAATTTAATAATATAATTATCCAGTCGAGTTACTATAAAACTTAAATACAAGTTACATAGGAATATATAACATTGCGAAGTCTATTTCATAGAACTCGTAATAAAAGGCAGTACAATAAAGAAAATGCTTTCAGTACATACAAAGTAAATAGTCACTTACTTTGAGAGCCCTTGCCGAAAACATTACGTCTCAAAAATTCATTTGGAAATAACAAATGGTTCTTTACTAAAAGGAAACAAAACTCATTTTTATTCTGTCACGTCTATTTTTAAACACTAGGAGAAAGACATTTCATATTTATTTGGAATGTTAACTCAAAATGTCTACTGCCTATTTTCTGCCTACTTTCATGTTTTCTGTCGTAACAATCTTGTCTACTGAAGAGTATGATGGAACGTAACCTGCCAAGATTGATAAATATTGAGATGAGAACAACCAGACTATATGCATATATGCACTTAAAAATATAACGAATAAGTGTTTATTCACGAAACAAATCTGCATACAAAGCAGTCTCAGCAAATCTCATATCTTTAGTAATTTTCAAAGCATCCTTTTTCATCAACCACATAAAAGATTAAAGTTACACCTAAGCAAAATATACACAAAATAAACCATCCAATTCAAAAAATGCAAAGAGGTCTCACGTAGAACTTAAGGTGTTTATATGCCCCAATGTTAACGCAGTACTGGCCGTGCGCGCGCTTGGAGCCAGAATATCAATATTGAACCTCCTTTTGGACAGTTTTGTTTGCAAAATATACTTTGATGAAGAAATTCTAGCCTTACATTTTTCTATAAAAAAATATTTTTAAACACCCAAGACGTTTTGGAAGAGTATCCAAAAGCAGTGAAAAATATCGTGTTGTTATTTCTTTTTTTAAAGCAAAACTATTAGTTACACGAAAAATCATGTTTCACAAATAATAAATAAATATTTTTTTCAAAATTAACCTAGCCGTTACGAAGGAGTATACAATTCTTTAGAATGTAACCGTTTTACAACACAAAAGCGGTGGAAGGCCCTTAAGGACATAAATACAACAGGCAAAATGTGTATGTTCTACAGGTACCTAGCCTTTGGGGAGTTGCAGCCGTGATATTATGTTATATAACTCTATCTTCCTGTTTGTTACATTTTTACTTTCACCGAATTCAATGAATTTTGTTATAGAGACAGATTGTATCATGGAGTACGATTCCATAAGATAATTTCTGACCTTCACACGGGTGAAGCCACTAGCAAGAGTTAGTGACGCATACAAAAAACTTACGAAACAAAAAAACAACATTCTAACTTAATTCAAGAATTCCAACACGATTTCCAAGCCAAATTTGCATCTCAATCTGCCCGATACTGTCTGTAATATTAAAAGGTATTTCTCCCATCTTACCTGTTCGGATTCCATTTAAATGTACATAAATTTCAGAGACTTGCACCGACCACTGTCTTGTACTGTGTTCTACTGGAACTCCTGCAAGACATTCAAGAACATTATTCAGCTGTCTTATTCTGCTTTGCTTTAAATATTGTTTGAAATAGTGGTGAATTTTTGAAGAGCGGTTTTGAATTTCTGTGGTTAAACGTCTGTTTGAAAAGGACTGTGGTTTTGTAGGTTTATTTAATTTATATAGGCGATGGTTAAATAATATACTCGAATGACCAGACGGCTGCATTTATTTGTAATATTTTCACCATGTGGTCAGACCGTACAAATAGAAGGTGTTAACGATTGTAGAAAGAGATTTGATACGAAATGTTTGAAGAAGTATGGTTTTGAAAAATCCACTTTGTCTGTATTAAAATAAAACCCGAAGCAAGTATCTGCTGATATTTTTATTCAGATTACTTTTTTCCATTGCTCTCAAAGTCACTTGAAGCAATCTAGAAAGTTTTTTACTGAGATACCCATATTCCAGTTTACAGTCGATAAAACACATAAAATAGCAATACACGGAGCAATAGTTGTCTATAAAAGCTGAAGAACAATATAAAGTCTCGTTTCAAATGTTTCAAATGGCTGGCGAAGTGGGTGAGGACGACAATCGAGTCACCAGGTTTTTTTATTAAATAGGTTCTTCAATAGAGATGAAGTGTAGTTTGTAGCAGACGGGCAATTTTTACGCGACTATGTTGTGACTTATTATTGAAGACATTGCGGCAACATACATGATAAGATTTCTCCAATTGCACAATAGCAATTTAATTTAATAAATCAAGCATGCCAATACCCCCGTGATGAAACCTGAGTCAGGTGTGAAACTATAAAAAAAATCAATTGTTTCCTATACCACGGTTGAGTATTTAGGTCACTAAATATCACTTTTGTCTCATTGTACAGCCTTTTTTTTATTGATAGTCTCGCGCTTGACCATTATCTCACCTGATGGTAAGCGATGATGTGGTCGACGATGTAGCACGCTTACCAAAAAGAAACCTTTTCACCTACCTACCTGTTTATCTTGTATTTCATTGCTTTTATCATTTATTTTATTTAAAATTTAGACAATTTACAGTCTATTTATTGTTAGTAACAAATACTTAATACTTTAACATGTACAAAGCTTTCGACTTTACCTAGTGTTCTAATACACAAAACAGTTACAAAAGTTGTAACAAGAAGTTAATTAAACATAATATAAAGAAAGAAAAAAAAACTGTCACTTATGCAATATGCTAAGTCCACTTTAATTTGGACATTTTATCATTTCACTGCCATTCACAACAATAAGTTTTCAACTAAACCACAAAACAGCCATCGCCCGTCTACCTACCCTACAAATGGTTAACCAGACCGCAAACTCGGCACGAGTCGTACCTATTAATATTTCAGCTGCTTTTCAAAGCAATGTTCTTTCAGGCTTTTTGTAGTATTCCTCTAGGCTCAGTTAGTCTGCGGTATTTTTTCAGAAAACAATGTTAGGATTCCATTTGTATTAACATGTTAGAGTCTGTTTGTAAATGTGGATAGAAGGTAAAAAGCTAACATAACCATAATACGTTTACTTTGTTTGAAGATAATATTATGTCTAGTTTGAGAGTAGAAATAACAAACATTTATTATTCAATGATATTTCTGTTAAAAATAGAAAATAATGATTAGAAAGACGAAGTACTTTAGAAAATTCGTTGTATTATCATCTAATTTATAAATAATTCAGAAAAATATGAATTAGCTAAGATGGAAAAGCATTAAAATGGTGACTGATACAGATTTTTGAAAGAAAAGTGTTAGGTTAGATTAGTTTATTTCCTACTAGCAGCCACCCGCAGCACCGCCCGCATGGATTTTATATGTCTTCTATTCTTATAAATTATAGCCTACGTATTATTCTGATATGTAAGCTATATTACTATAAAGTTTCATCAAAATCCGGTAAGCAGTTTTTGCGTGAAAGAAACAAACATCCATCCAACCATCCATCCTCACAAACTTTCACATTTATAGTAGTGGGATAGTAAAGCCAAAGTAAATATTTAAATTACGTTTTGTTTGATTATTTCAATGTATCAAACCACAAGTTTTGTCTCGTTAATTCGAGCCTGGGTTGACTTCATTGAAACAAAACCAATTTTATGAATGATGTTGCCTTTTTTGTGCGTACATTTTGAATTTTTGCCGATATTTTAATGAAAAAGCTTTGCAACGTCCGATACGTGGACAGAGGTGACATGGTTTCGTAATGAAAAAAGGTATTGTTGGATACCTAAATTGTCTGCAGTATTCAGCTAGTATGTAGCTGATTGAAACGGGGTATAGGTTTATTGTAGAAATAACATTTTACAGGTAAACTTGAGCATGATTTTTTTTTTTTTTTTTTTTTTTTTTTTTTATTTGAACATTAGTTACATGAGTGGGTATTATACAAATCTTCTGCCAAACTGCAGGACAGTTTGTTTTATAATGTTCAGTAGGCAATGAGAGCTCACTTTTTACAGACCTTATCCCTATATTTTTGCAAGAGCTATTGCTCTTGACTTGCCTTGACTTAAACATATGTGCGTAATGTGGATGCATGGGTAGTTAATATGTTCCCCATTCGGGGCAAATAGGCGTGATTTAATTATTTTTAATTTTCAAGGCAAAAACAATATAATAGTTTTTCATAGAAATCTACGAAATCTTCCATCACAAACATTTATATCTAAAAATAACCACTACCTAAAAACAGTTACCCTCTCACGTTACCAGGGCAGCATAGGCCCATATAACTGATTACCACAGCCTAACAATATTACTTATTGATAGCGCCAGCAGCCCAATTGGCATGCTGCCACAAGCCCGGATTATGTTTGTTCTACATCCCGGAGGACGGTGGCCCACAGTTTACTACGCCGTATCGTGTTAGATAGAATGTTTGTAGGTTATTCTAATTATTATGATGTTAGTAATCAGAAGTCTTTCATGTTTGAATACTTTGTTATTGCAGGTAAAGGGTATATTGGATGTAAAAGGAAAAGTCTGTCGAAGATAACATAGTTGTCCTAGTCTGTGTACATTCATAGCAGATAAGAAGTTTAGGAGGAGTAGGAAGTTATTTTATACAAGCTCAAATAAAATAAGTTTGTGAAACTTCGCGAGTGTGACTTCATCGATTTCTTATGACGATAAAAACAAAAATCAACTGCTAACCACTGGGAGCCTAGTAACTTGAAATTGAGAGTTTAGTTTGTTTATTGTTTTATCAATGTCAATCGATATCGATACCCATCACTTCTGCATAGTTTATCTTGGTAATTTAATTTGACTGTAGTATAGCACGTTTTACTATGTGTAAATTATTTTGTCACTACTGCTCTATAAAAAAACTTTTTGCAAAAAAATACTACCGACTTCCAAATACAAAACTACAAAGTGAAAAATAACTTAATTTTTTGAAGTCGGTGTCTTTCGTAGGTACCATTTTTTTGTGTTATGGACACCGACTTCAAAAAATTAAGTTATTTTTCACTTTGTAGTTTTGTATTTGGAAGTCGGTAGTATTTTTTTGCAAAAAGTTTTTTTATTTTTCACTTTTTAGTTGTACGTACCTAATAGGCAAGTTAGTAAGGGAACTTCGCCAGAATTCATTTCATGAAACTTGAACATAACCGGTGAAATGAGAGATCTGCTTACCCCTTAAGAGCGAACTGGCGTGATGTTATGTTATGAAATGTTATAAACAACAAACAGACATGCGATTGCAGCAATCCCGAGAGATTTGCCGTTATTTATTGAAGAGTTCTGTTGTATATCTCCGAAGTTCTTCATCAGATCTTCACCAAATTAAAATGGGACCAATTTCGGAACATACTTTTTCAAACAAAAAAAGATTATTTTAAATCGGTCCACAATTGACGAAGTAATCGGTGAACATAAACAAAAAAAAAACTAACATGAAGTCGAACATAGAACCTCCTCCTTTTTGGGAAGTCGGTTAAAAAACGGTAAAGGAAATATCGTGCGGTAACCGGCATGTCCTAGAACCAAAAATTCGAAGACATGTGACATTCACCAATCCGCACTGTGGCAGCGTGGCCCGTTCCCTCTCTCACAGAGAGGAGTCTTGTGTCCCAGCAGTGGAAACATTGAAAAGGCTGCTGATGAATGAATAGAACGATTTCAAAACCGTCCAAAGTCAAGCAGCATTCAGTTAGATTGTAAGCTGACCTAAACTTAGTTGGGATAAGGATTCAAAAATTGACATTTCTTCACACTACAAAAGATTAAGCACAAGCAAAATATAAAAGTCTACACCAAGAAATAAATAGTCACAAAATTATTAAAATGAGAAAAACACAAGCTAGGGGAACACGTTTTTCCTAGTATTATGTTAAACCACGCCTCTTACTACGCTGTGATGAGATTAAACGTGCCGCTTTAAATAAATGGACAGACAGCTTCTAAAAATAGACGGAACCTCTCTTTGCGTGAATATTTAATTATCACGCTAGGTGTAATACAAAGAGTAACAAGACCTCGAAGCTTCAACATTCCAATTCGAACATGGAAGTATAAAAATTGGAAATATAATGCTATCTTAATGTTATATTGAGTGCTTACTATGTTTGTTACACATTATTTTATTTAAACTAACACCAAGTGCAAACCCATGTCGTGTCCAGGCTATCTCTCTCCATTCTGGGTTGCCTGGAAGAGTCGCAGAACGCGATAAGGCCGCCTGTCGTATGCTTGTTTATTTTAGGTTTTCCGTATGTATTATTGTTTTTATCTTAGTGGTCTTGGTGCACAAGAAAGTATATATAAATAAATAAATATAAACTCAAAACAGTTAAAACTCTTTAAAGTTGCTTCTGCATCGTCTCTAGCGCTGCGGGAAGTGCAACACTTCACCCTTTACTTAGCAAAGGAGAGGTGCCTATGCTCACCGCCGCTGCTTCGGCTAACAAATAGTTGTTTTTTTTTTCTAAAATAATAATTAAATATTATTTTAAAAAAAAACTACTATAAAAAACATGAAATCGCATAATGACGTTCCATTCGCAAGTAACCTTAAACACAAATAAAAAACTACGTGTTTGTTATGGTTATGGTGGGTGTCATTTGAAAGTGGAAACCAATCCCTATAGAAAACAACTGCTAACAACCCCAAAATCGGGCTCCTGGATAGTAAGGCCAACCCTAAAATATTCCCACAGCATTCCTAAATTTGGTATAGGCATGTTTTCTCATATTCCATTACCCATCTAGGCGTCTTCGAAGCAAATCAAATTACTCGCTTTCATTTGGCTAAAAGCAGACGAATTTCACTTGCTCTTTTATTCATAATCCCAGTTCTCAAATTAGGCTCAATTTCAACATTCGGCTGTTCTTATAGACCATTCCTTTGCTATATCAATTACATTATCTATCTAAAATATTGAACTTTCTGTTTGATAAGCGCTTTTGTCTGTGTTGTAAGTCTAATTTTGACTTCAAATAAAATGTTTGAATTTTAAAAACCTTTGGTTTGATGCTTACGATGGCTTTTGTCAATACAGTAGCCTTATTGTAACAAGTGTTGACAAAGCACGGTCAAAACAGTACCAAAACATATTTTTGAGGTTTTTCATTATCCTGCTGCCCCATATAACTTGGGGTCAGCGCCAGATGTTTTATTCTTCGTCACGCAGTCATTCAATCCCTTTTCTTCCATGTCAATTCTTACACCATTCATCAAAATTTTATAAAGTTTCAAACATAAATAATAATTTAAGATAAATAAATAATGGTTACGCGAGACACGAGTTCAATGGCTTACTAAAGAAATACTGACATCAAGTTTATAATTTCAATAAATAACTCCGTCTAGAAACTAATAAGAAGACAATCTTCAACAAATCATGAACTGTTACTGCGAACTAAACTTAATTTGAACACGACAGATCAATTTCACAGAATCCCTCTCAAATTGGAAAGAAAATCGTTATTTTCTTATTTGAAACTTGAATAATATTTCTAAATGTCTTCAAAGCCAATTTTCAAGAAAATAAATTATCGAAACATTGATTCGCTGTCAAACTCTTTTGAATTTAATGCTTTGATTGGTTTGGACGCCTAGTGGTCGGCCATTTTGCTTAAATTATCAAGCATGACGTTTATGACCTAAATTATTTAATTGACTTAAGAAATCTGCTAACGGGTTCTTTATCACAAAAGACTCTTTTTGGGTGGATGGACGACCGTGGATCAATGGGGACATGTGGACAAGTCCATGTACTTGTATCTGTTAAAATATTATTGCTTTTTTATTTTAAGCTTAAGCTTAAAGTATGTGGAATGATGAGCTAACTTATCTTCAAGTCAATAGTTTACTTCCTTAATTTGTAGTTTTTATGCTCCTACATATTCAATATTCGACGAAACTGTACATTAAAATACAGGGTAGTTTTCGAACAACGGGCTTCCGTATTTTTTACTGGTATTACATTTTCTCCATGCACATAGATAGCGTTCTAAAGACATTAGTATTCCATTTTCAAATGGAGACTTGTCATAATATTCTTCGTAACTAACAGCCTTGTGCTACTTTCTTCTGAGTGGCCAGTACGCCAACTTGCGAGTCCTTGTTCTTATTCCTCACATAATACATTATTTTTTAAGACTATCACTGTAGCTACTTCACCCAGTTTCTGCGATGCTCCTAGTGTAGAGCTATTCATTTTACCGACGGAATCTTTTAGAGACAGGCGCGAGTCTTGGAACCGTGCATGAAGAGAAATGTACGAATACCCGACATTTAGTTCCTTTTTGGAGCTTGCTACATGTTTTAGAGAATTTTGTACGCTCAATGTTCTGCGGATATTTTAAAAGGTTTGCTGAATGATGTTGAAGTAAGATAATAGAAAATGATTGTTTGAAATTTGGTGCGGTCTTTTTGTACCAATTTACCTACTTATTTTGTAAGATAATTGATTTTTAAAAGAGAAAATCTCAGCTTGTCAGGCACTCCAGTTATCGCACTTAGATTAAGAACAAGCAATGATAGTTCGGTTGAATTTTAATAGTATCTTTATGATATTGTCTTTGTGAAAACATACATTATCTTACCAAGATAATGTCAGGAAATAAAAAAAGGAATAAAAGCTTCTGTGGCCTTTAGATTTTTCGGTGATTCTGCAGGCTCAAAACTAATCAGATATGACTGTGTGTTCAAACCGAATTATAGATATCCAATCCAGAGCATATTTTGTGGATACGTGGCAAACAAAACGAATACACTGGCTTCAAAAAAATTTAAACACGGAACACGTTACATAAAAGCGCGAAACCCAATAACGGCCATCAGAGCTCCCATTACGATTCTTGAACACAATGCGAGATCAGATCTCTGTGGCTGAACAAACAGCTGGACGGAGGCGTGAACGATACACGTAGGTTTGTGTGAATAAATCGATATAGTTTTTAAAGAATCGATGTTTTTGAAGTGTAACTTCTTCGGTGGCGATTCAATAATTGCAGGCATTGAGAGTGACATCTAACTCCTTCCTGCTCTTACACTAAATCTGAATTATTCCTTATTTAAGAAGTTACAATTCTATTGTGAGTACTGCCCGCGCAATTCTTTTAAAAATATTCACCGTATTTTTTATCTCGATCAATCAGAACAATTTTTATTCTAATTTTCTATTAGTACCGGGTTCAATATTTTTCTTAGAACTTAGCCCAGTGTTCAATATCAAGCGTTGCAAGTAATAAAAATATCGATATTTTCGAAATCGATAAACAGCGATGTATCGATATTTTTTGTATAATAGATATCGATACTGTTCTTAAATATCGGTTCGATATATCGACAAACATTTTTCACTAGTCATCTCTAGCTGGCCGTCCTACCCGTACATAATGGAGCAGCATGAATTATGGACGCCGCGCCGGGATCAACAAATACATTGACATGCCACATTAGCGCCGGATATTTGCGGATATATGCGGGTATCCGCTGTTCAGTATTGTTGCTAGTGGTAGTGTTTGAATCGTACGTTGCCATAAACTGTGGAATCAGAAATTAGTTTGCTAAAATCCATGATGATTAACTAGTTCTGGAATAGCGCCCGCGTACCGGCAGACGCAATGGTGAAAGGCCTCTTTCTAGATAGATCTGGTTAAGGCTGCGGGAATTTGCTGGTTGCGAAAAGCACAGAATTGGTCGATGTATTGTCACTTGGGGGAGGCCTATGACCCGCAGTGGAAGTCTTTCGGCTGATATGATGATGAATCTAGTTCTAGTGTAGTTGATCTGGTTATGGCGGCATAAAAACTACATATTGAAATGGCGTAATTTTTGTAAAGGATGAATTGGAAGAGGATCAGGAATGGTAACAATGATTAGGGAGTCAATGCTATCATTCACTCCAGTGTGACGGTGACGGTTGACAGGGGAGAATGGAAGAATAAACGTATTGCTCCAGTCCCAAGTAATATGAGACAGACCCAGAAATATAACTGTTTAGTCAAGCTTTTGGAACCGTTCAATCGCAAGAAGCATATTAAAATATTTCACAAAAATTAATATTTTTTGGGGCTGGCTTAATAATAAATTATAGTAAGATCAAAATTTTAGTAGCATTCATTTTGACAACCTTTTTGTATGCTAAAGGTATATAATATCGTTTTTCTGTGAAAACAGATTTACAGAAAATAAAAAAGAAACCATTCTTTTGGATAAAACCCCAGACATTACGAAAAACATAGTATTGAGGTTTTTTCTAGGCCATCACAGGCATACCTATTCTAAAATAAGCTTATTCTGATCTAATTGTTATACTCGGCCCTATCATTATCATCATCATATCAGCCGAAAGACGACCACTGCTGGACATAGGCCTTCCCCAAGCGTGGCAGATTGACCGGTCCCGTGCGGTTGCCAGTGGACTCCCATTGCCCTCACCAGGTCATCTGTCCACCTGGTGGGAGGCCTTCCAACGCAGCTTCATCCGGTTCGCGGTCGCCACTCCAGAACCTTTCTGCCCCATCGGCCACCCGTTCTGCGAGCAATTTGGCCTGCCCACTGCCACTTAATTTTGACAATTCTTCGGGCTATGTCGGTTACCCCGGTTCTCTTGCAGATGTCTTCATTTCTGATTCGTTCAAGCAAGGAAACTTCGAGCAAAGCCCTCTCCATTGCCCTTTGGGATTGTAAGCCTGACTTTGCCATAAAAATAATTATAATATATTTTACAATACCGCGCTATAATCCACCACGCTGGATTGTCGAATGGTAGATGGATCATAATGTCTTCGATTTATAATTCTATATCAAGCCGGTTTCCTCATGATGTTTTCCTTCACCGTTATAAGAGCAGTGGTAATAAAATAATTAACACAAAGTCAAGCCTAAATCTAGGTTAAAACCACTGGACCACCACTGCTCAAATTTCGATAAAGAAGTGGTTGAATTTGAATAAAACACACCAATAGTACTGAAGCACACATTGATAAAAACATAATAAATAATTGAAATACCATTACTATTCGGCTACAAACGAAAAACAAGTGAAAAAAACATCACACAGATACCGATGTCGGTCAAAACCATTTCGAAGAAATTCATATTATTTAGGTCATCCGACCATCTCAATTTCTAGGAAGATTCAATTCCTAAGGCGACCTTTGCTATCAAAATATGCCGTCACGGCATTATTGAAAGACTTTTTTCAATTTATTAATCCCGAGAAAATTGATAATACAAACAAGATTGGGCAAATAACTGTAGCCATGTTTGCGGGAACTAACAAAATGACAGTTTCTTAGAAGAGTGGATTTAAAAAAGGTAGCTATTTACTTACTCGATAGATGTGTATTTCTGCTACTAGTATTATAGACAAAATACTAGCACACTGAACGCAACTACTATACTGATATCTTAGTTATTTTGTATAACTATAGAGAATCATTTAGTGGGCATTCTCTGCAACCGATGACAAAAATTAATAATGATGATTTTTCTAGCAAGATAAAAGTTTGCTACTCCGAATTTTTTTTCCGCGTAGTTGCAAGTACTTGTTCTTATTCTATATCGTACACAAACCAAAAAAACCTACTAATAATATAGGACTTGTCTTAGCAAAGCAGAAAAAAAACTAGACTAATCTAGAGAATTTGGGATCACAGTAATAAAGTAATGTATAACCTAAATAGTTTCACAATAACCTCAAAAATCAAGGGCATCCTAAATCTTTGCAAACTGCACAAACAAGGTTAGGTCACCCATCTTCGTAACTTCGAAATTGAATCGCCAAACCAATAGTGACAGGACAAAGGTTGCATGTACACTCTCCTAACAGTAGAACTAAGCGAAACAACGTTATGCTGAGCAAAAAGGTACGTAGAATAAAGTGTTTTGTTGCCGAACTGTAGTAGAAACTTTGCGATCGTGAGCAATATACCCAGTGCAATGGAAAACTTGTTAGCTGCCTTCATTTCTAACTAAACTAGGTTGAATCTTTGTTTAAGAGATTCTAATACTCATTTTTTTGTTTTTGTAGCTTAATGTTACTGAGCCTTAAAGAGAAAGATAATATTTAAACCACTCCTACTGCTGTCTAGCAGCTGCCTAAACAAACATATGTGTTTACCTATATTTATTAAACCTGTGTCTGTTTATGTTGACTTGTGATTCTCAATATATCTACTGCCTTATTTTGAAATAGCTACTGTACATTTTTTTACTTGGTGAAACCTTTAAAAGGCGCCTGGAATTTTAGGGAAAAGACCAGAGAATGTGAGATTTTTACCTCACTAAAAACACCACGGTGATCACCATCAGCAAGTAGAAGGGACCCCGTGACCTCTCAAAAGACCACCCCGGAACTCCTTCTGTGCAACGCCTTTTAGGGACATCCCTGCGAAGATTAATAAAGCCCTCCACTGAGCCTCGCTGTGCACGGCAGCACGTGATCACTGTGGATTGTGTGTGTGACTTTCCTGGATTCACTTGGAGGGCGAACAGAGTCCTCAATCTGACTGCTCATGACCCCGGAGTCCCGCCTGCCTATGATGCAGGTGGTGGTGATGAGGTCAACGACAACTTCTTCTCCAAGTGGCCCTTTCACGGTCCTGCTCGGCATCCTCCTTCTTTACCATCACGGTCTCACAGAAGGAGGCCAGCTACTGTACCTATTAGACAAATTAC